>SNQN01001695.1:55267-69855 GCA_008642245.1 Bassia scoparia | reverse complement strand
AGATGCAAATTTATGGAATCAGCAAGTCGCTCGAGAGTGCTATTAACCATTGCTCCAACCACTTACTGCAGAGGGCCAAAGGGTAAGGAAAGAAGATGACATCTGAAACAGAAGAGTTCAAACTATGCCATGACAGGCACGAAAAGTTCTAATGGTTCATGGGCACCATCATCGGGACACAATGGCGATCCATGGACACTTTGGCTTTTATGTCTCGCCCTGAGCCAGGGGCTCAACACATAGGAAGAAACTTTCCAATAGAATCCAACTTTTCTGAAAGGAAACGGTTAATGGCTGCAATGGCTTATGAAGTAGAAGCACAAGGGCGAGAAGTAAAACCAAGACATTTAAAGAAAATTACTAAGGAGTTTTTGTTGTGTCTCAGCTGGAGGAGGAGGAGATGCCAAGGCTTGATCCAACGCTTTCCAATACATGCTTTGATGTTGCTTGAATGGCACCCACAATGAATCGCAGTGAAAACGAAAAGAAGAGAAATTTGCTGGGCCAGAATGGTTGAGCGTGAGTAAGGGTCACCGTGATGAAGTGGACGATTGGAGAAACGTGCATGAATAAGATAACCGAGTTTTCATCCATGTCGCTATTTGCTCGCTAGAGGGATGGAAAGAGTAGATCTTATAGTGAGTCTTAGGTCACATATTGGAGGTAAGCAAAGTTTGTTCTGTGATGAAACCTGGTAATACAAATTGGATAGGGACATGCGTAGAGGATAAGTGCCGTGGGCGACGATATTCGCAGACACTTGAACGCCGTCTAATAAGGGCTTGTCCCAAAGAAACCACTCACACCTTCCAATATTCGTACCTTAAGTTAGTAGATTCTCACGGCGGGGCATGAACTATGACTTTGTAGATGATATTCAAGGTTGTCACAGATCCCTCTCAATGGAGAGAAGATCCAAGACAAGACAGCCTTCACGGTTGCAGCGCGGTGGTGTGAGAGGGCGCTCTTGGGGAGGCGACGGAGGACAACGTCTGGTGGAATCGAGAGATGTGTACAGTACGTAAGTGAGAATCTGCGGTGCAGAAGGGGGAATATTGCTGATTGTATCGGAGACTCGCTGAGGAAATGGACCGGCACACTGCTAAACCATGCATATGATCAAAAGATTGTCGGTTGAACACCCACATAGGAGGTGAATATTTGCTGGTAAGAGTCGACACAGATTGGAAAGAATTGTAGAAAGACGCATAGCATAAAATGATATGAGTGGCGTTTAGTTACAAAAGTCGAAGAAAAGAGGAAGAATAGAATACATTGGAACTTAGGAATAGGCATATCGCAGTAGAGAGGACGTTGAATGAGAAGCTATACGAGTCAGCTGTTTTAGCAGTGAGAGTTTGCAATAGTATGCGAGAAGAAGTGAGTGTGTTCAGGTCAACGTTTGAAACGTTTAGCGTGGGGATTATTGTCCGTGAAGGCTGCATGTGGGACAGGCATGAAAGACGACACAATGTGGGAAGCCTAAGATGTATGACAAGAAGTAAAGTAGGCAGAGTTTCCGATGTGGAGTAATGTATGGATTGGTCACAGTCTAGTCTATCGAGGAAGCTGTATAGTGTTAGTGAGCTGATATAGGTTGCGAGAAGGTGACAGGGTGGCCTAGCAGCTCTAGGAAGAATTCCTCTATAAGCAAGTTATAATGGGGCGCAGCTATGAGGTGACACTATGCAGACTGTCTGTAGGGACGACAGTGCAGTATAGGAGGGTTGAGGGCAGGCTGTCTAAGTGAAGGTGGCAAGCGGAGAGGTATATCGCCCGGAGAAGGTCAGAAGCCTTGGTATTGTCAGCTTAAGGAACTAGTGGGTCGCTTGAGGGATGGAGCTGGTAACGGTCCGAGCAGTTATGTCAGGTAAGAGTCGCGAGTATGGAAGACATGAACAGCTGCTAGAAGAGTGTCATCGATGGCTTTAGAGAGTGGGCTTGGGAGTGCATTGCATCTCAGTGAAGGGCGCGTGATTCTTGGAGGGGTTCGGAAGACGGAGGAGTTGGAGCTCCGAGAGTGCTATGCGTGGCGGCGGCGGAAGGTCGAGCGGGATCTAAGCTTGATGGATGAAGAGGTACTGCGCACTGAGTTTAAAATGGGGAAAAGCATTATGGCGGAAGGAGCGTGTCCACTCGATGAGAGAAAATCACCATAATATGGGAATCTGTATAAGTAGATGGCTAGGCAAAGAGAAGGACTGTCGGGAGTGGCGCCGGTGACATTCGGGCGAGACATCAACGGCGTGATAGGATAGGGTGGATTAGCCGTAGCGACATAGCGGAGATGCAGAGGAGGTCCGTCAACGTTGGGCTAGCAAAGGTCAGCTTTAACGGAAGTTGTGTAAGTGTCGTCTACGGGGATCGGGAATGCTGTAACGAGATAGGGGGTACAAAGAATGCGATTGTCAGAGTGGCTATTGGAGCGCGTGGTGGATCATTATGCTGGAGTTTGAGCCAAGAAAAGCCATAAAGGGGCAAGCCCTAGCAGATTTTATGTGGAAAATGACAACAACCCTCCCCAGTGGAAACGTCAACTACGTATGGATATTATTTGTGGATGGTTCATCCACTCAAAATAGTAGTGGGGCAGGATCGTCTTGTTCAAAATCCGCAGAAAGGAGAGCGCTTCGAATATGCTATGTGATTCAAGTTCCAAACATCAAACAACGAAGCCGAATATGAGGCCTTAGTGGCCGAGATTAGAATGTGCAAAGCTGTTGGGGCAAGGAAGATCGAGGCACTGTCCGATTCCCAATGTGGTGGAAGCCAAGTGAGAGAGTAGAAGCAAGGGATGAAAGCAGGTCAGATATATGGAAATGGTGAAAAGGGAAGTTGAAGGGTTGACCACTTTCTGCTTGTGCAAGTCCCAAGATCAGAAAATAATCAAGTCGATGCTCTGTCATTGTCTGCTACAGGAATTGTTCACAGGCGGTATAACTTAAGAAAGGAACCAATCTTTGACGAAAAATGTATGATAAAAGATCACACCAATTTATCGAGACAAATCTAAAAATCACTGGTGAAAAACCATTCATGGGAGAGTTACGTCAGGACGAAATGTCGAATGAAATTGCAATGAAGACTCACCGAAATATAGAAATAATCCTAGGAAAATAGAAAAAGAAAACCTGACAGAACAAAATGGAAAGAATAATTAAAAAAGAATCAAATATAATAGAAATGAGATGTTTTTTAGCCTCCCCTTTATTTATGTCCTTTGCATCAACTAGTTCCGAGTATAACCTCACGTAATTCCAATTTTTTGTCGAATTCAAAAGCATCTTTTCTTAAGTCGAAATCAAATCGCAGAGAACTGCGAATATGTTCATCAACTATCTGATTAACTCTTTGGGGAAGCTACTATTTTAGTTGTCTACAGAAACCTCTCCTACTTTTGACTTGAGAAATCATGGAGACGACGATAGTATTCTCGTAACGACTGAAAGTCAATAGTATTTGCACATTCAGGAGCGAGAGAGAGGCAACTCAAGACGTTGCTGCCTGTCGGACCACCTCTTTGAGTTACGACCTTTTTTCGCACGGCTGACTCTCAATGCAAAACAAAGGTTAGTTTTACTCTAGCAGCCGTGTCCCGGAGCGGTCTGCTATTTGATGCTTGCTCTATCGCCTGAATTTTTTGTTGCGGGAAAGCAAAACTCCAAAAACCCGGAAGAGTGCAGCGAACTTCTTGAGCGGAGAAGAAATTCCAAGACCCCGAAAATGTGGCTAGACGGAGACATCTGTATCTGCGGTAGAAGACATTCCAAAGCCCGAAAGATGTGTTGATTGCATGGATTCTCGTGACAGCGGGAGAAAACGCATAAGACCCGAAGAAGATGGTTGTGCTGGTATTTTCTGTAGGCGGGTAAAATCGTGTAGACTGCCGAAAACTTGATGCTATGTGCTGGATTTCTGTAGCAGGGAGAAATCGTAGATCCCGAAAGAGTGCATGCTGCTTGAGATTTCTTAGCGGAGAAATCGAGAAACCCGAAAGATTTGTGGCTGGATCTTCTGTAGCGGCGGAGAAGAATATCGTAGATCCCCGAAGAGATGTTTAGTGAGCTACGGATGTTGGCTGAATAATAGGCGCGGAACAATCCGTAAGACTACGAAAGTGTGCATATATGCGAAATTTGCGATGCGGATGGAAGAAAATTCCAAAACAACCAAGTGTGCATATACGGAATTTGTTCCTGTGCCGGAGAAAATTCCAGAACCCGAAGTGTGCAAAAGGAGCTATGTTGCTGAGAAGACCCACCAGACTTTTGACTGACGTATCTGAAGGGCAGATCAGTAAAATCTCACCTTAAGACTCGAACAGGTCAATTAGTATATGTGCATTTGGGACGAGTAGATAGCAATCAAGACTTGATACACCCTTGAGGGAGTCACCTCCTTATTCTGGCCGGTTACGTGCAAATACAAAGGTTTAGTATAACCTGTTAACCTTCGAAGAGACCGCGTGCGGCCCCATGTAGCGTGGTTCTTAATGTTGGCCGCTTGGACGACTAAAGCGCAAGAGAGTCCTCACGAGCTGCTTTTCCTACAGGCACTATCGCTACTGACCTTTGGCTTCTATTCCAAGGAGGAAAAGAGGGGATTAGTGATGAACCTCGGAAAGCGCTCTGGCTAGTAGTGCGTTCGAGGGGTACTCGATTTTTGATGGCATGACCTTAGGCCTTTATCGGGGAAAAGAAAAATCGATGTTACGAACATGCTGTGGCCTTCCCTACGGCTGACCTTGGCTTTCGGGAAGAACTTAATGTAAGTTTCCGGACGGAAACGGCGGCCTCGGTAAATCACTGGGGGGGGTCGAGGTGTACGGAATGAATCCGCTATCAGGAGGCTGACCTGTCGGCTTAGTCGGTGTAGGATAGGGTATACGTTTGTGTAGCGAGAAAAGTCGATGCGGGGTTCGAATGTATCGATGAATTATGCGACGTGAGAGTAGCAGGATGGTGAGTGGGAAATGAATATGCAACCACTATTCGAGAAGTACGCGATCTGTTCCCTCGTCGAGGAAACGCGGAGCACGATTCCAGGAGCAGTGTCACTGACCTGCGGGCGCTTCGGAGAAAAGGGTGCGGTTAGCAGACGAATCGCGCGTATAGCGATGAATGCCAGTATAGCGTGATGCAGGCAAATCGGCATGTAAGATGGGGGCTTAGCAACCTCTTGTGTATGGGTGGAGTCGGCAATGTGCAATGTGCAATGTGTATGGTGCAATGTGTAATGTGCAACGTAAATTGATGTTTTTTGTATAGTGCATGGATGCCATATTATGCATGCATGAGTTTTGTAATGCTTTAATGCGGCAATGAATGCTTATGAAGTGGTTTGCATGCTTATGTGTAGTGCAAGTCTATTCTCGTTAGATCTAATGCTCATGTTGAACATTGTATCCAAGGAAAATTGACTAATGGTAAATGCTTTTGGATTGCGGGATGGAGCCGTCTCAAGCCCCCATTCAGCAAAAGGCGATGCTTGTGATTGAAGTGAGCCCCCCAACCCATGGGGTTTTTGCGCGTTGTTTGGGAAATGGCTAAATTTGTGGCGTTGATGGTTTGGTTAAGTGGTGAGGCCCCCAAGCTTGATGAGCTTTCAAGTTAGGGCAATAGTTGATAGGGATGGAGTAAGGTAAGGCTAGTGAATGTGCTAATGAGTCAGGGCTTTAATGCTCTTAGCTTGTTTGTGTGGTGGTAAATGGAAGGAAATGAGGGATGTGATTTGTTAGACTTTTGCCCAAATCAGTAACTTGAGCTGAATGACGTAAAAGAAGAAAGGGGGAGGAACAGCTAAGGCAATGCGATGTTGAGGAGAAATGCCTGATGATGGCTACATAGAGATGGATAGCCCAAGGAAAGAGAGTTTGAGGAGAACACCCCTTATAGAACCGGTGTAGATGAAATGAATAAGCGACATATGAATAGTAGTAGAACAGATAACAAGGCTAAATATTTGTGACGAGTGTAAGTGAATAGTGAGGGAGATAATTAGATATGGTTGGCTAGAGGTATCTGCTTTGCGTTCCAAGCTCGGTCTATGTTGGATTCTTACAACAGGAAATCTGTGTCACTGACTATTAAGAGGAATCAAACTAATACGTGATGGACCTCAGATAGTATTGAATGATTGGGCGGACCTCGAGAAAAGGAGCTTAACTCGTATAGCAGTATTAACTTTTCGGAAATCTCAAGACGCGTGCGTAGTTCTCGTGGGAGATTTTGGACAATGCCGCGTGTGAGAGCTTTTGTGGTTGTCAATGTGGAGGGCTATGTTTTTGAGATTGAGAAGACCGATGATCATGCAGAGTGTGCACCCCACGGTGCGCACTGGATGCCTTTTTTAGGCTTGTTTGTCTTTTTGTTTGAGAATTGGGTCTTGGATACTTTGGATTTGACGAGATTAGATATTTGGAGTTTAGGCATATTATGTGATGAACTGGCATTCGACTCTTTGAATTTTTTCGTTTATTATGCTTTTTTCCCACACATATTTAATTCTTCTCTTTTTTTATAGCACACAGTCTTTCCTACGCACCGTTTGGTCACCAAAGGTGTAGGCATGGGAGAATTACGTGAGGTGATGTGGTGGTGATTTAAAAGAAAGATGGCTGAATATAGGTGTTTACGCTCAAAGGCTTGCAAGGATTTTGATATGTATGAAGGGGAATGGAGGGAAGAAAGCGTTGTGTATGGAGCCCTGAGTGATAGAAAGGCCTGCTCTTGCAGAATGCCGTCAACCATGAATTGTGAGGTCGATCAATTAATTTGAATTGCCATTAAAGTTAGAACGACAAACTGAATGGAGGTAAAGAAAATGAGGAAAAAAGAAACTTTTTTATTAAAACAAAAGGATTTATTACATTGAAGGAGAGGCTGGATATCGAGCAAGAATTTGTATATAAACCATATAAATTTACATAGACTCGAAATGAGAAAAGAAAAGATACATAGGGATAGGGACAAAGGAACTCACTCCGCTCGACCACACTTTAAATCTTAATACTTCTCATACTGACTTCCATGGTAAAATTGAAGTATAGATCTTCTCATGTCCAGCTTCCAAGATGTCGTAGATCCTTAGCGAATGTGTTAATAGGCCTCGATACTTGAGTATGATCTTGTATTCCGGCTGGAGGCCAGAAATGAAAGTCTTGACCATCATCTCTTTCTTCAAGTAGAGGGAGCGGAGACTAGGTTGTGGCCCAGTCAAACTCCTTCTCTCCTTAATCTAGTTCATAGATAGGTAGTGGATACCCCATTCTGTCTTCCTCTGGTTAAGGATTTCATAGCTCTCGGAAGGATTTGGTGTCTGAAATGTTACCCTTGTATCTTGCCATGAATTGCGCTGGATGATGTTTCCCAAAGTAGCTATTTCTTTCATTCAATAAGGAGTGCAAAAAGAGACTCGTCTTCTGACATAACTCTTGTAGGTTCCAATAGGAAAGAAGGAGGATTAAGAACCTATTGGAAACAAGACGCAGAGTCAATCCCTTAAGTGCCATGGGTGGTTACTTAAAACCCTTGACTATGCAATTATCGAGGGTCATCAGTTGGCTTGAACTGGTATGGTGCTTGGACGAGAGATATTGTCCTCGAATGTGGCACGAGTCGTTATATGGTAGTTGTTCCATATAGGTTGGGAGATCAACTGAAAGGCAGGAGTTGGTCTCTGGGTTGGTAGACAAGCTAGGGTCGGTGGCTTTTTGATCGCGCTTATTCAAACAGCTCGGTCCAAGGAAGAGCTCGAGGTCAACTCCTTGATCTTAGCTTCCAAGCTGTTGACTTGTTTCGGCAGTATTTTTGCAAGGATTATTTTTTCTGGATTTCGTTTCTATAGATCTTTTAGAGCTTTTCTTGTTGGCAATTTAAGGTTTTTCGTATATAGGTGATGTTTATAGAGTTTTTTGTTTATATCGCCAGAAACCATATTTAGCTAGGTGATAAAGGATAGATAGCTCGATAATGGGATAAATCCAGCACGAGAATATTTAGAGTAGGACAGGTTCTTAGGTTTGGGATGCCGGTAAGTCTACCAGGTGGGCATACAACCCTACTTTCGAGGTATCGAAGCCAGTAACGGTCTATCCTAGAATGAGGGCCTATTGCTTAAGAGGGCGACTTCACGACGGAAGCCCAGGGTTTCACTAAGACAGTATAAAGCGTCGAACGATCCATGTGCCCTTGAACCAGCGCAAGGTGCGAATGGGGGGTGCGGCGGGGATGGCGTAGAGCTCGTACGAGATAAGAGAGGACACTTGCCTAGCACATGGTGGGGTAACGCTCAGCTGGTTGTGAGAATTAGGAAACAGTAGTTAGCGGAGTGGCAGAGGTTCGGTTTTGAGGTGGAGAGCTCGCTCCGCATAATGGCAGGCCGTATGGGGGTGTTAAGTGGAGAGATTTCAGAAGGGGAGAGATCTAGGTGAAGATCGTGGGCGACACTATTTCCCATGAGAAAATAGAGGAGTGCACAGTGCAAGGTGGCCCGGAGCGTTTGCTGTAATGCGTTTGGTTTGTTTTGAGATTTTTGGTTTTAGTGTATGGATTGTTTTTTGTGTTGGTCCGGGCTGTTTTAGGGGTTTTGTATTCTTTGTTAGTATTTGTTGTATATTGAGAGTCTCTCGTGTGTTTTTGGTAGCGCCGATCTGTAATCTTTGAAACAGGGCAAAGCGCTTAAAAACGAGCCGTGGGTGATTGGTGAGGGTGTTAGGGCCGGGGTTTGGTAATGTATGTGAACATCAGTAGCCTCTGCGGCTGGTAGGAGTGGGGCTGCCGAAGTGCATCTAAGAGAGATCATAGCAATATAAGCGACGTGTCGGTAGGGTGGAATCGAGATGGGAAGAGGACGGTGGGTGGAATTGGTGATGCCGTGGGAGATAGGGGTGGGGTTGGAGCACGAGAATGTATGTGAGTGGCGGGTGACTATCGGGAGAGTAGGTAGCGATAGGTAGGAGATAGGTGGGCGCTGATGGGTTGGCTGAAAGGTAGAGGAGGTCATAGAGGTTCATGCTGAGCAACAATCGCACGGTGTGGAAAGATGCTGAGCGTACGACAAGGTTGTTGTGTCAGATGTGCCGTGAGGTGCGTATAGCAAAGATCACGCGGGTCTAGTCAGAAGTCCTGTCCCTACTCTCCGACCTAGTACAAGTCAATTTGGGGCAGGGACCCTAGGAGATCAAGAAAGGGAGTGCGATATGTGGAGGACTGATCCTACTAGAGGTCCTAAATGGTGGGTGGGAGGGGCAAGGAGGGTCAGAAGGGTAGGAGACCGGGGGCGGGGTAGAGCGGGGTCAAAATAGTCTGGGTGTGGACGCTAGAGGTCGCCGGTAGGGGGGAGCGCGAGAAGCAGCGTAGGGATGGGGTGCGAAACGAGGCGCGCTGGAGGAAGGGGGAGGAGAATAAGGCGGGCTAGGGGAAGAGAGTGGCAAGCAGGGTTAGGAGAAAGAGATGAAGAAGAGGGGGCGCTAAGGTCAAAGGGGACGAGGATCGGAGTGGCAAGGTAGGGGACGGGGGTGATATGATTGGAGGGGGGCTATGGAAAGGGAAAGGAGATTGGCGAGGAGGCATGATGGGAGTGGAAACTAGAAAGGAGATGACCGAACAATGGGTGGGAGGGTCGTAGGAGGGTGATATGAGGAAGGAGTGGAGTGGGGTAGGGGTTGAGAGAAAAGGGTCTAAGAACGTGGTGGCGGGAGTGGGGGATGTGAGATTTACTGGATGGGAGATAAGAGGAGGCAGCTAGGGGGGGAAGGAGAGATGGGAGGAGGGGGGAGGGTGGAGGGATATAATTGAATAAGGGAGGGAGGGTTGGGGAGGGCGTGAGAGGGAGCGAGGGGCGGGGCGAGGAGGGGAGCAAGGGAGGAGCGAAGGAGAGAGGGCAAGGATAGAGGTAGGCGGGGGAGAGGGCAGGAGGTAGGGAAGAGAAGGGTGCGGGGAGGGAGGTGTGCAATGGGCTGGATCAAGGGGAAAGGAGGGAGGGGGAGCGCGACGCGCGTATTGTGTGCCCGCCGCGGGCGAGGCGGGCCAGTGGTGTCTGGGGACTGTGGGGACGGCACGGCTGGTGCGGTGTCGGCGGGCGGGTTGGTTGACAGGTGGCTCGGGCGGTATGCGGCGCCTGGCAAGGCGCTGAATGCGGAGGGGTTGCAGGGCAGGGAGGGCGTATGGCGTAGGGCCCCGACGTAGAGCAGGGATGCACGTGGAGATTTTAGATGGTGCAATGTTATCGCACAAGGGTGCGAGATAGGAGGTCTGGGGGAGGCGATAGTGTAACGAAGTATACAGGTAGGCGGCATCTGAAAGAAGAAGGGGGCAGCAGCTGTAGTGCGGACGGGGATAGCGGGCGACGGCAGAGGGCACAGAGGTGAGGTTATGGGGAGAAGAGTGCGCGAACGCAGCGTGGAGAAAGGTGGCGGGCGGCGACCGGGGGCATGAGGGGAGGGCAGGGAGTGAGTTATGTATAGAAGGAGGGCAGACGAATTAAGTCGACTTTAGGGAGGAGAGTTGGTAAGACTTGACGGTGGTGGTGGGGGTTATGCCTTGGTCACCGGTGCACAGGGGGATAGGTAGGGGAAGTAAGGAGTAGCTGGCGTGCAGGGAGAGGTGCTCCGAGGCAGTGGCAGGTGGAGAGCCGGGAGGTGCCGGAAGGAAGGGGGTGCGTTCGAGCACTAACTAGCGATCGAATCAGAGGGATGATGGGTGAGGGCGGAGAAGGCGTGTGGCATGGGTAGGATGAGAAGGAGGGTGGGGAACCGGGTCACGAAGGGGCGGGAGGGTGAGGGTATAAGGAGCTGATAACAGATCGGACCCGGGGGCAACTGTTAGACAGCGCGAAGCCGCCCTAATAGGAAGGTAGAGACGATGTACAATTGGGGCGGCGGCTTAGGGAGAGGGGGGTAGGGGGCAGTTTGTCAGGGGTACTCGTCGGAGACTTCGCATCGTGAACGGTATGGCGCGGCTCGCCCGTGATGAGCCCGAGGGGTTGTGTTCACGCGTGCGGATCGAATTGTAGAAACACCAGAGGAGTTGTATAGGAGCCCTAGCGGCGATAGGGAAGGGCAGATTCAGGCGGTGCGTTGTTCGGAGACCAGGCGTGGGTAAGGGACGAAGAAGTGGCGAAAGGTGGAAGTAAGGGAGGAGGTCGCGAGCTGGAAAGGGGAAGATACGAGCCCGTGGACGCGGCGAGATGGCCGTTGCTGATCATTGCACGTAGAAGGGTGCATGGTGAGAGAGGTGCAGTAGCGGGTGTTAGAAGCTGTAGCTGGAATGGAGGGGGGCCGTCGACGCGAGAAGAAGCTTCGTAGTCTCGGCGATCGCGGGCACGCAGTAGCAAGGGAGTGTATGTGGCCGGAATGGGGGCGGTGGAGGAAGGCATGGGATGTGGGGGGGCCGCGGGGCCTCGTGGGGGTGAGTATTGGTGGTAGGTGGGTGGTGTGACAGGCTAAGATCACATGAGTAGTATAGGGGTGGTTGACGGATAGAGCGGAATGTTTGTAGAGGTATATGTGGGGTGAGAGGGGGACGTGAGCAGCAACTGAAGAAAGTAGATAGGAGGCATTGATGCGAAACGGTAGGCGGTGGGCTATGCAAGTGGGGTGTCTCTTGTCGTGGGGCGGACTGGGGCGGAGAGGGTGGATTGGGGTAAACACGGGTATTAGGCAAAGGCCGAGGTCAGCGCGAGATTAGCGGTGAGACTCATGTGCGAGAGGTGGCGACCCGGGGTCGAACGGTTAGGAGAGGTTGTGTCGGAATTTACGAGATACAGGCTGGGCGAGGCCGCGAGGCACATGGGACCGTACGGAGAGCAGTTAAGGGCTGTGCTCGGGTAGGCGTGGCCCGAGAATAGTGACCGCGAACGACGGAGCGCCGTGGACGGTCGTAGTTAAAAGGCGGAGCAAGGAGTTGGGAGGATGTCCAGCCGAGGAGGGGGTGGGATCGGCGGAGCACAAGGAGTTCGGGGGTGGTAGGCTATGTGATGGGGTGACGGGAGAACATGAGGGTAAAGGATGACTGGGGTGGAGACTAGCTGGCGGAAGCAACAGGACGTGTGGATAGAGGCGGGGGGTAGCGGGTCGAAATAGGGGATACCAGGGACAGCCTCTGGGTGAAATTAGAGCCAGAACAACCTAGGAAAGATGTGAAACGTCATGCAATAGTGCAGGTTAGATCGAATTGCCAGCTGTACGTGGAGAAAGAGACTCTGGTCTAAATGGAATTCAGCTCGGGCGTGCTCGCTACGGTTGGGAAGGGAGTTAGTATGCAGAGCAGGCGCGGGGAGAGGCGTGGGTCTGAAGAGCGCTGATGTGATTGACCTAGGACAAGAAGGGTTAATTCGGTTGAAAATAAGGGAGGTGGGGACGCTGTATGGGTGTGGGACATCCGTGAGAGTGAGGGGAGGGAGGAGGGCATATGAAGGCGAGCAGCAGTGTGATAAGTCTGTCACTGAGAGGGTATGTAAACAGAACGATAAGGTCAATCTGCTACGCGGGCCTGGCGAGTTGACTGGCACTTGGCGAGCAAGCGAGAGTCGCAGCAGGTGGATGGGGTATGACTGCGTAATGAGAAGTAAGGACACAGCCGAGAATCCTAGGTAGGTTCAATCTGAGGCGGGGCAGGGACGGTATAAATCTAAATCGCTGGGAGTGTTGGCCAGCCTTTGATTGAGAGGGTCGGGATGACCAGGGCGATGTCAGGCAGGCGTGGTTGTGCGCTTAACCTAATGCACTCCGGAGAATGTGCGAGTTATTGACGGGGATAGGTGAGGAGGCTCGGAGGACGACGGCCAGCGGGAGCAGCTGCCGATATGGAGGAAATCGGACTGATGCGCATGGCGGTGGGGTGTGAGTGAGGCGGAAGGGGGTAGCGCTCATAGAAGGGAGCGTGGGAACTGCTGGCGATTTGGGGGGAGAGAGGATGGTTTGATCGCCGCGCTGGCGAGGCAAAGTGGGAGAGGCATTAGGTTGGGGGATTGAAAGAGGTAGGAGATGCGGTGAAGAGAGAGCAGAGAAGGGGGGGCGCGAAGGTGGAATGGGGGAGCGGCGAGTGGTGGGGGCTCAGGGGACTGAGGCGGAGGATGTTGGCGGGGACTGCAAGAGGGCTCGAGATAGGGGGAGGCGTTCGAGGTCATAGTTGGGGTAGGTGGGAGAGGGTGTGGGTGGCGAGAGGCCGGGGTGAAAGTGGTGTGGAGGTGAGGGGAACGAGGGGACGCAGCATGAGAAATTAGCCGGGAGGTGATGCCGGCTAGCGGTGGGACGGAGGGGAAGGGAGGGAGAGGGCGGGGGGACCATGGCGCGGGGGGTACGGGGCAAGAGACAGCGGGAAATTTGTAAGGCGACGGCTCAAATAGCCCAGTGAAGAGAGATTGGCCTGGCGAGGGTACGGGTGTCGGGCCAGGAATGGAGAGGCTCGGCCTGCGCGATAGAGTGTTGGTTGTTGAGCGGTCAGAGGCGGATGAGAGTTAAGGCTGGCAATGCTATGAATGAAGCACAAGGGCGAGAAGTAAAAGACATTCTAAGAGAATATAAGGATGTTTTTGCTTTCTCAGTGGAAGAGATGCCAAGGCTTGATCCAACGCTCARCATGCTTTGAATGTTGATCCCACAATGAATCCAGTGAAACAAAAGAAGAGAAATTTGGGGYCGGTACGTAGTAAGGCAGCTGATGAGGAAGTTAAGAAACTATTAGATACGAGTTTCATCCTTCCATGCCAATATCCAAAATGGGTAGCAAATGTGGTTCTTGTTCCTAAGCAAAATGGAACATGGAGGATGTGCGTGGACTACACTGACCTCAATAAGGCTTGTCCCAAAGATACCTTCTCACTTCCTAATATTGACAAGTTAGTAGATTCTACGGCGGGGCATGAAGCTATGAGCTTTGTAGATGCATATTCAAGGTTTCATCAGATCCCTCTCAAGGAGGAAGACCAAGACAAGACAGCCTTCGTCACCGACAATGGGCTGTATTGTTACAAGGGAATTCCATTCGACTTGAGGAATGCCCCTACAACCTTTCAAAGATGTGTAAACACCATATTTGCTAAACAGCTTGGAAGGAATGTAGAAGCCTACATAAATGATATGATCATCAAAAGCAAGAAGAAGGAAGATCATGCTAGGGATCTTAGAGAGACTTGTGAGACATTACGTCACTTTTGAATGAAGTTGAATYCGAAGAAGTGTGTGTTCAGGGTCACGTTTGGAAAGTTTCTGGGATTTTTGGTCGATGAAAGGCGCATTGAAGCTAACCCCGACAAAGTAAAGGCAGTTCATGATATGCAATCATCTCAAAGTGTTAAGGAAGTTCAAAGGTTGACAGGGTGCCTAGCAGCTCTAGGAAGATTCCTCTACAAGTTAGGGRACAAGTGACAATACTTCTTTAGGGCAATCAAGAAGAGTGCTAAGTTCAAGTGGAGCGAGGAAGCCGAGGCAGCCTTTGTCAAGCTTAAGGAACACCTCCATACTATTCCAAGATTGGTGAGTCCTATGGAAGGAGAAACACTCTAAATGTACCTCTTGATCTTGGAGCATGCTCTAACGGCGGTTTTGGTGGCCGTAAAGGAGGAGCTCAATTGCCAGTCTACTTTGT
>SNQN01001695.1:39447-53102 GCA_008642245.1 Bassia scoparia | reverse complement strand
GATCTTGTTCAAATCCGCAGAAGGAGACGCCTTCGAATATGCTATGTGATTCAAGTTCCAAACATCAAACAACGAAGCCGAATATGAGGCCTTAGTGGCCGAGATTAGAATGTGCAAAGCTRTTGGGGCAAGGAAGATCGAGGCACTGTCCGATTCCCAATTGGTGGTAAGCCAAGTGAGAGAGTACGAAGCAAGGGATGAAAGCATGGTCAGATATATGGAAATGGTGAAAAGGGAAGTTGAAGGGCTTGACCACTTCTGCTTGGTGCAAGTCCCAAGATCAGAAAATAATCAAGTCGATGCTYTGTCAAAGCTTGCCAGCTCTGCTACAGGAGATTCACCAAGGTCGGTATTCTGGGAAGTTGAGGATCGAAGGAGCATTGATGAATTTGACGAAGTCCATTTCATAGACCGCGGAAGCACGTGGATGGATGAGATTATTAAATAGAAGATAAATGGTATTCTTCCCATTTATTCACAGCGAGCTAAGTATGTTAAGAATCGAGATACATGGTTCATCTATTGGAATGGCCAGCTCTACAAAAAGTCGTTCTCTCACCCTCTTCCAAGTGCATCTCACTGGAAAAGGGAGTGGACGTCCTAGACGACATCCACCAAGGGCAGTGTGGATCGCACATTGGGGCAAGGGCATTACCAGAAAAGGCTCTAAGGACGGGATACTATTGGCCAACWCTAAGGAAAGATGCTATTAATCTTGTAAAGAAATGTAGGAAGTGTCAAATTCATGGCAACATTCACCACAGACCTGTAAACTTGCTATCTCCGGTGTTGTTTACCTTGCCATTTTCCACATGGGGAGTCGACATTCTTTGTCCATTTCCTCAAGCTGTGGGGCAAAAGAAGTTGAGCCTATGAGGAACATCAAGACTCCAGATGTAAAGGGATTCCTATGGAAGAACATTATCACTCGCTTTGGACTCCCTCAATCCATCGTCTTCAAYAATGGACCCCAGTTTGACTYAAATGTTTTCACAAATTGGTTGTCAAATCWGGGCAACAATGCACACTTTGCATCAGTAGCTCACCCTCAGGCAAACGGACAAGTGGAGTCTTTAAATAAGATTATCAATAATGATCTAAAGAAGAAGTTGGACAATGCCAAGGGGTTATGGGTGGATGAGTTGCGCAATGTGCTATGGTCGATTCGAACGACCGTCAAAAGCTCCACTGGAGAAAMTCCTTTCACCTTGGTCTATGGGTCAGATGTTGTCCTCCCAATTGAAATGTATGAGCCCACGTTATGGGTTATGATGTATACGAAAGACGGAAATTGGGAGGCCATGAAGCACAAGCTTGATCTCATTTGTGAAATCCAGGGCAACGCTCTCTTTCGCCAAAAAAGCTACAAGCTAAGAATGTCTAGAGATTACAATAAAAGAGTAAAGCATAGACCCCCCCCCCCCCTTCAACTAGGAGACTTTGTTTTGAGAAAGATGGAATCCACAGGAAGGGCAAAGGAGGATAGCTAGTTGACTCCAAATTAGGAAGGCCCGTACAAAATCTGTAAAGTACTATGCGACGGGACATTCAAGCTCGTAGATTTTGATGGCCATCGATTGTCTCACCTATRAAACACTGAAAACCTGAAGAAATACTATGTTTAAATCACACTTTTAATCATTGAGTCGACCTCAAGCCACTCACAAATTACAAAAGTTGGCTCGACTCAAAGGCACTCAACCTTTTTAAAAATTGAAGTTATCAAGATTGAATGAAAGACTTCAATACTTTGAACCTTAAATTATTCTCATTAGGGGCAATATCCCCTCCTTAGTTACAAAAATTTCCTTAAAATAAGAGTAAAACTTGCAACCTAACCTCAAATCGAGGATAAACGTTTACCATATGCTAGACATGGGAACCAAAATTAATAAAGTAAGGACAAACGACCTARCTAGGGCAAATAACATATGACAAATACACTTCAATTAGTTAAAACAAAATAACGGGCAAACGACCCTTGCACAAAGGATACCTGCGAAGGGCAGGTACTTTCGTGCCATTAATCCCTACGAAGGGCAGGAACTTTCCCTGCGAAAGGTGGGCATTTTTCGCAGCCTTGATCCCTGCGAAGGGCAAAARGAGGAATGAAAATTACTTCTCTCATATTCATTCTAAAGTCGACTCTTTCCCCAAGTTTAAGGGCAATCAGTATGATTGATTGACTTGACCCCACTACTAGGCCTCAAGTCAATCAATTCTTAGTAATATTCTAAACTTGGAGACATTTGTCGAATAAAAGGAAGGTGAATGTTGCAAAGCGCGACGTACCAGTTTTGTGTTTCCAAAGCTTTTGGTCGCACATCCAACGAAGGTGAATATTGCGAAGCGCGACGTCACCCGTTTTGTGTTTCCAAAGCTTTTGGTTCACACATCCAAGGAGGGTGAATTTGCAAAGCGCGATGTCACTGTTTTTGTTTCCAAAGGTTCTGGTTCGCATAGCTAAGGAAGGTGAAATCTGCAAAGCGCGATGTCGCTATTTTGTGTTTCCAAAGGTTTTGGTTCGCATAGCTAAGGAAGGTGAAGTGATGTGATGTCACGTTTTGTGTTTCCAAAGCTTTTGGTTTGCCATAGCTAAGGAAGGTGAAATTTGCGAAGCGCGATGTCATCGTTTTTTATTTCCAAAGGTTTTGGTTCGCATAGCTAAGGAAAGTGAAATTTGCGAAGCGCGATGTCACCATTTTGTGTTTCCAAAGGTTTTGGTTCGCATAGCTAAGGAAGGTGAAATTTGCGAAGTGCGATGCAACTGTTTTGTGTTTCCAAAGTTTTTGGTTCGCATAACCAAGGGTGGCGAAACATCCAAAGTGCGATGTCACCGTTTTGTGTTTCCAAAACATTTTGTTTGCATATTCTACATCGATGTTCGCATGAAAGGTGTGAAGGGTAGGAAGATTAAACTGCGACGAAAGCAACTTGTATTATATTTTATCTAATGTTGAATATAATACAAGGTCAAGCATATGAAAATTGTGCGAAAGTAATATAAAAAGASTGCGAAAGATGGAAGTCGGGATAAATTTGGATTGCATTAAGTCAAGTTAAAATCAATACAAATATACATAAATATGCGGGAGGACAACATAAAAGAAGAACTAAGAAAATCGATGTGCGAAGTCAAGCTTGAGGTGTCTTCGATTGATCAGCAACTTCATCGACGATTTCAACGTCTTCGTCGTCATCGCCATCTCCGCTGGCAGCCTCGGAAAAAGAAGAGGACCCTTCGCTAGGATCAGAGTCCATGGAGTGCTCCATGTCTAAGTAGTTAAAGCGGAACACCTTCTCTGGACGCGATGTCTTGGGCTTATTGTCGGGCATTGCATCGATGATGCGATTGGCTTCAACATAGTCAAGCCTCTCTTCAAAGCATGCGAAGGGATAAGTCTTCTTCACAGGGAAAAGGTGTCATGCCTCTTCCATCAGCTCTCGCATCTCATCGATGCCCTTGTTCTTCGCCTTGGCCAACTCCACAGGCTAACTCTCTTTCAGCGAAGAGATTGCCATGTTGGAAAGATCAAGGAGTTRCTCAACATCCTCGGCTCGCCTGCAAAGGGCATCCATATCAGAGTCATACTTCTCCTTTGTAGCAGCGTCTACAGATTTGGCAGCTTCCTCTTGGTTCTGCAGCAGACGAGCCTCCAGCCTGGTTCGTACCTCTTCCTCGATCTTTTCATCAACGGCCTGGTTCACTCTTTCCTCCTCCTTCCTCGCAGACTCATTGACCTAATGCACCAGCTTCTCGTGATCCTTGAGTTGCTAATCATAGGCTCCTAGAGAAATGTGGTAGGCATGTCATACAGCATTAAGTSCATTGCTCAGCGCGTAGGTTGCCTCCGCATTGTCCACCTGAATCACAGTAGGTTGCTGGTGGAGATACTCCAGATCATATTGATAAAGCAGCTCCTTGTGCTTAGCTTCACAATTGGTTGCTCGCATAGCTTTTTCTATGCCATCCATCTGCACCATGACCTGCGAAAGGACAGATAATAAGTTCAAAGGCACAACATAAGAAAAWGTGCGAACAAAAGCTTGGGAATATTTCAAATAAAAAAGGAAGAAAGAGAAAGAAGCATACATCTGCGAGATCGCTCATYGCTCGACCACAAGAACGCTCCGCATATCCAGCCAGGCTATCTTTGTATTCTTGAGTAACACAATTGACCATCTCTGCGACTATCTTCTTTTTCTTCTCCACAATAAACTTGCGCGAAGCGAAGTGGTCAGTATCATCCTTCTCAATCCATTGGCCGTCCTCCWGTTCATTCGCTTTAAGGTCTTCGACCAAAGAAGGATGCTTCATTGCAATGAAGTGGTCAAGCCTTGAAAAAAGTTCTTGTAAGGCTTGAGAATAGTTAGAGGCCTCGTAGCTCTCTGGAATGGAGTTGTAGTCAGAGGAGGTTCGATAGAAGCATCGTCCAAGTTGAGATAGGAATAATCAATCTTGTCGATGCTCTCGACAAATTCAAACTCAGGGAAGAAGGCTCGTACCTCCTCTGTCTTCTTGAGAAGTTCTTCCAACTCCTCTACGGAGTACTCATGGTTTGCATCTCCCTCGGCAGCGGAAGTGCCAACAGTCGTATCCGGACGCTCAAAGGTCTGATGCTCAAAGTGCTCAGTTGCGAAGCCTTCTACACCTGATCTATATGTGAATGGTGTCAGAATAAGATCAATCATCTGGATTTGGATTACGAGAAAACCCAAGTGGAGAATCCTGCGAGCTCCTAGACCTTCGCTCATATGTTTGTTCTGAAGATTACGACCCACTAGGTGGTCGCCTTCTGAACAGTTCTGGATTAAGCCCAAAACTGTTCAAATAGGTGGTCGCCTTCTGAACAGTTCTGGATTAAGCCCAAAACTGTTCAAATGAGAACCTTTGTGAGATGAGCTTTTGGTCCTAGTAAAGACGTGCGAGTACCTGAGGGTTGATGTCGTTTTGCATCTGGTTGATCCTACGAGGGAGACAATTGGCGTTTCTTCCCCGCCTGAGCTCCAGAGGGTGTTGTCTTTGGAGTGCGATGGCCACTTGATTGGCCAAACTGCGAGCCATCCCCCTTGTGGCTTGTTTTAGCAAGSGATGCTTGGTGTTTTCTCTTCTTCTTCTCCTCTACAATGAGAGGGCTTTTATTTTTGGCGAATTCCRAAGCATCCACCGGCTTTTTGAAACCCCAGACTGCGARGGATCCTTTATTGTTACTCTAGGAAGTGAAGTCGTGGGCTTCTTCCTCACTGGGAGAGCCTCCTTTCGCCCTTCTTCCTCCAYAATTTGCGGGAAGACTTGGCTAGTTTCTTCTTTTCCTTAGACTTCGAGGCGCCCTTTCCAGGTTTTCTTTTCTTGGAAAGCAAAGCTCCCTTTGCCTTGAGGATGTTAGAGGGCTTCTCCAACTTCTGCAAATAGAAAATACAAATTTAGCACACTCGCAGAAAGAAAGGAAGAAGTAGGGGACTCTCACACGTCGCATTGGAGTAAACACTCGTGCGAAGTGTGACATCAGCGTTTTGTATTTACAAAGGGTTTACTTTGCATAATAAAAGTGAGAATGATTGGAAATAATTAAAGAATGCATCACACTGCGAAGATGACAACTTACCTTGTACATGGCATTTTTCGCGCCCAGAGAATTCAAGTGAAGCTTTGATGCGATGGACTCATACTCATTCTTGTCCATCGTGCCTTTCCTAATAGCAGGAAGAGAGGCGAAGGCTTAATTTGCGAAGACAAGCACTTGGTTAAAAACATCTCAAAAGCAGAAAATAAAATAAACAAATGCGAAGCTACCTCTCTATTCCTTTTCGCACTTGCGGCCACCCGAAAGACCGAAAGCGACAAGGAACTTCTGGTMAAAAAAGAACCTGCGAAGGGAACCTAGAATTTAGGTATTATGACCTTGCGATGCCCAGTCACAGTAAAGACCCCTAGTGTCCCAAAATACTGGAGTTAYCGTTCATGGTTGGTAGTCAGCTTTASGAGCTCGTCGGCTTTGAAAGTGTTTGGATATCTGCTCCAAGCCGACATCAACCTCRCAGTTCTAGTATCAAGAGTATGTACAAGGAAGAAGTCAGCCTTCCAGTTGTTAAGCTTGTTGGGTTTATAAACCACAGTCATGTACCCCTCCTTGTTCGAAAGTTGGAACCATCCATGCTTACACCAATTATTTTTTTACCAAGTGGTGCATGTGAAGGAAGGCGCCACTCGACAAGGGCCACCCCTTCGCTTTGCAGGTGGCCATGTAAGTGAGGATGTGACACCTAGAGTTTGGTGTCAGCTAGGAAATAACAATACCATAGGCCTTCAGCAACGTAATAATGAAAGTCTTTATGGGAAAGCGAAAGCCTAGGTCAACTACATCCTTATACACCGCGAAGGTGTCTTCAGGGGTCAGAGTTATCGGGGTCCCCTCCGCAGGAATGATGAATTACTCCTTCACATCGAACTCGACGAAACCCAATGTGCGGAGCATAGATTGCTTTATTTGCTCGCAGTGCGAGGATCTAGTTCTTTCACACTCGAACACTTTCAGGACTTGGTTTGTCCTCGTCCGCATCGATGCTAGACTCGATGTCCTACCTTGGTTCACGAGTCACTTCGAAGACARGAGCCGGTGACATGTCATCTACATCATCACCGTATTCAACCTCGATATATGCATCGAGGGTAGCGTCGAAGTCCTCATCCCCGACATTCTGTGCATCTCGCCCTGAGGTGCTGAGATGTTTACTTTCATCTACCTCATCGTAGATTTGGTCCTTTGGGTCCCTCTTGGCAACATGCTTTATGCGACGCATAGTTGTATCCTACACAAGCAGAATATCAAGGATGGGGAGAAGGCTTATGGAAAAGGTAGAAAAAAGGCAAAGTGTCAAAGAGTATTCGGTCAAAACTAACCCAGGCGAAGTTCGCCTAGGCTCTTCGAATCCCCCTACTCTATTCTTAAAGGGCGAATAGTCCGTTGAACTCGCACCACTCATATTTATTACTTTGATAAAATAGAATAAAAAATAAGGTGCGAAGAAAGTAAAGTGCGACCAGCACTTGAATATGCGAAGACCTGCGAAGACGTAAAAGTATGAAGGTGCGAAGAGCTTTGAGTTAATTGGTGAAAGTGMAAACATGAACTTTCTTCGAACTTTGATAGAATACGAAGGTACAGAGAGAAGTGCGAAAGAAGGAGAAAATCTAGAGAGAAGTCAAAGCGAAATTTTCTTTCTCTCTCTATCAGCCCCTATTTATAGGGAAATTGGTTTGAGCGGTTGGGGATTTCGAATTTCGAAATCCCATTTGCGCGGGAGTGTGACGCGCTATTGGCCTTCTCTACTACGATGCTCCTTCTCTTGCGAAGTGCGCTGAGTTCAGACAAGTCCAAGGTTAAGAAAAAACTAAACTACTTATCAAAGTGATATTTTTGCGAATGATTCGTTRTGTTGAATAAAATAACGTTGTGATACCATGGTCAAACACCCTATAAACCTAGGGGTTTAGAGTGTACTTAAGGGGTAAATGATGTGCCAAGTAAAAATCCTTCAACACGTGTCTTGTTAATATACGGACAAAGCGATCTACGTGGAAAACAATACGAATAAAATAAATCCAATCAAAAAACAGATCGAGAACCAGATGTCCCTACACTAAAGCGATAGTAATAGATAATCAACTATATAGATGATGACAAGTGTCACAAATCTAAGCTTCCCAAGGCTTAAGGCCAAAGACCTATAAATACCCCTTGAAAAGCTCATTTATGACACACAATTTAATACACAACAACCAACTACTAGAGAGCATCTCTCACTACTTTCTCTCTCTAATTAGCGCTTATTATTCCCTTATTCCAATACTTACTTAAGCATCGGAGGGGAGATAATCCGAAAAGGATTATTCTCCTTTAATTTGTGCAGGTGCCAAGGAGTCGTAGCACATTAAGGGTGCTAAGGACCAAGAAGCGTTGACTAGAGTTAGGTCTCGCCTTTTCTTAAAAGAAGGAAGTGCCAAGGCCCTATCCCACGTTCATTAGAGGTCAGCTCTCCAGAAGTAGCATTGACGGGAAGCCTCCACCCTTCTCTCAACCCAGAAGCTGAGGAAATATTGTAGCGTAGTCTAATTCACTTGCTACAACACTACCTTTCCCCTAAAAAAAAGTATCTTTTTCTAGGAGTAAAAATTTATATTTGCTCTCGCTTATATAATAAACATAATTCCAAACATGAGTTAAGTATATCATAAGGACTCAAACTTTTGAGTTTTTCACCATTAAGGACCTCCAAATATTTGTTCACTATTTGGCACCTCATTACTATTTTTATATGTGATTCAACTAATGTGTGGTTGAGAAATTGGGTTTTGAACCATACATTCAAAGATAATAAACTACACGAACCAATCTTAAATTTTTAACTAAGAAACAAAATCCCAAATTTGAAAATAAAAAATTATCATGGTTTTTTTGTCGATATGTTTAAAAATTATCACGTTTAAAAATTTGGTGGACGATATGTTTTATTTGCGAGGGCTTAATTTGGGAGGTAAGTGATGGTTTTTTTGTCGGATTGGATAATTTTCAATAGTACAATTATTTTTCAGGTTGTTGAGGTTGTCTATGGGGTGATTAGTGTATCATTTAACTACTTAAAGTATTTTTGGCTACTTCTTTTGTAATTTGGGTGGTTTTTCAAGTGGGTATTGTGGGYATGTGCAATGGTTGTAAATAGGTACTAGCTTGCAAATTCCAAAAGTCCCTAGCTACTTGCTTAACCATTGGAACAAAATTGATCAATAAGCTTGACTTAGAAAATTCTTGGCCAAGCTAATTTGCTTGGGAGGAAAACTAAGCAAGTGCATTAAATATTAGTGTAGTTCCCACAAGTAAATATAGGTAAGTGGAACATGTTTTAATGGAAAGCTAATTTAACAATTAGCTAACCATTGTGATATAAAGTAACTTGAAATAGAAAATAGAGGATTTCTTATGTGGCAATGTAAGCTAATTTGACAATTTGCTTGCCATTGTACATGCCCTTATATGCAGCAGTTTTGATGAATTTTGAAGTGAATATTGACTTATTGAGTAAAGAAATTTGTTATTTTTAAAAAATAATACTATGAGGTTGTTTGGTTGATCCAACAAAGAGAGAAATGGAGGCAAAGCAAATTCATGAGAATTTTGGTTTCTCATAAACACATAAGAATTTAATTACTACATTTTCCCTTGGTATGTATGTGTGTGCACAAATTATATATTTTTGCTTCATGTACTCAAGACCCAATTCCTAACTGAGACCTTACTAGTCTATATTTGATATAGTTATAGTGGTCTATATTTAGGTATTTTTGTAAATATGATGAAAACCTTTTAACATGCACATGCGGTGCAAGTTACCACTGTTGTAACACCGTTGTTTTTTGTTTCTGTCAAAGTAACCATGGTTGTATTTCGTTAACTGCAGTTACACACTAAACACTTCCTTGTTGCTCCCTCGATTGTTCCGTTGTGCTATTTTTTTTTTTACAATTCAATTTTTCACTTGATTGCTCCCTCGATTGTTGCTCCCTCGATTGCTCCGTCTAATGTTCCGCTGTGYTGTTCCTTCTATTGTACGCCTTATTCCTCCACTTGCTCGCAGCCATTGTAGTGAATTATTTTGAAGTTGCTTGGTTCCTCAACTTCTCTTGCATGTACAACTGAATTGCATCATACAAGCAGTTTGTGTTTGCTTCTCAATTCTTTCACGAGTCATTTGGATAAATCGATTTGTGGTGTTCGAAGGTAAGCATTTTATGGCTCATCTTATTTTAGGTATAAACTTTTGTTTTGAATTCATCAATTTGTGTTATTTTAGGTCGTTGTTGCTTCAAATCGTCGCTTTGCAATGTCTTCGTGCGTTTCATTATAATGCTTTGATGATTTTTATTATTGTCTAATATCCATGGTTTTTTTAATATAACAGTTGTTGTATTATAATGAGTTTAGCTAAATTACCCATTAATTGTATTCTAATGATAAATTTATCTGGGATTGCAAATCATTGTGTTGATTTTTAGGAAAGAACAAATGTTTAAGTTGGTTTATCTTCTATTCGCATTTATTTGCTGGGACTGCATTTGTTTTTTAATTGTTGGGATTTCAATTCACTTTGTTGAATCATAGGGAAGAACATTGTATTTATAGTTGTTATTTTATTTTATAGATCATCTTTATTGTTGGGATTTCAATTGATTGTGTTGATTGTATCTAATTTGATGCAACTCCAAATGTTTAATTAAAGTTTTTGGGTAAATTATTTGTGTTTATGAACATTACAGTCTTGGTGACCTTAGATGTATTTGAGTGTATCTAAAAGTACATTTGTTTTTAATTTCAGGTGTTATGTTTWGTTGYTTGATTGTATTTTAATTTCTATTTTTTATTGGGTTAGGTTTGGTGACCTTAGATGTCGGGTCGTGTTGATGAGCCGATGAATTTTGATGATTCTAATGTAGGAACTCCCTGTGACGATGGTAGTGTAGGCAATGTAGAAAACGGTGAGGTTGTAGGTGATGTAGAAGAAGAAGCAGTACAACCTGTAGTCGGTATGTCCTTTGGGAGTATGCTAGAAGTTGATTAATTTTACAAGAAGTATGCAAAGAGTAAGGGGTTTGTTGTTGTTAGGGTTGGGGGATCGTATAATAGTGCTGAAGAAAGAACTAATTAGACATGGCGTTGTGAGTGTTATGGCTCTCCTAACGCGAAGATTATTGCAAAATCAAAGAGATTTGCTAAGAATCCAGTTGCGGAGAATTTAAAGGATCAAGAGTTGTGCAATCCACGAAGACGTAAGTCTAAAAAATGTCATTGCACGGCTAAGGTTTATGCTAGTGTCAATGAATGCAAACAATGGATTATACAGGAAGTGTTGCTGGATCACTTGAATCATGACCCTAAACCAAAGGATGCCAAACTAGTCAAGCAGTATAGGATGCAGTCGTTCACGCGTACTGACTGGTCTCGAGTTCTTAATGGTGCTGCTGYTGGTGGGAAAATGCGTGTTATTTTTGGATCTATGGCCAACGAGAGAGGTGGTTATGAGAACATGCCCTTTACTCAATGTGACATGAGGCATGTGGTCAATGAAGAACGTAGGAGGAAGATGATTGGTGGTGACTTCAATGCTTTGTTGTCTTATTTTGGGAAGTTGCAGCGCGATAATTCGAACTTTTATCATGTTCATCGGGTAGATTCTGAGGGAAAAATGAAGGATATTTTGTGGGTCGATGCTCGTAGTATTGCTGCGTATTCAGATTTTTGCGATGTTGTTTGTTTCGATACCACGTATTTGACAAATCAGTACTCTTTACCACAAGTGGTATTCTTTTGAACCTTATTGTTGCTTCATAATTTTTGTTCCTATTTATGTTTGTTCATTATGAATATGTATTATTGGTGAATGTTTTTAGAACACTTTGAATTAAGTAGTTGTTAATCCTGCTCTCATGCATTTAAGCAAACACCTGCGCACTAAGTTGGAGTATAATAGCATTTGTTACTAGTGTCATTTATTCATTTAAGATATTGGTTTGTTGTTTAATTCCTATAACCGTTATTCATTCGATTATGTTCTGATTATTTTGTTCTTGCTGTTCCTAAGTCACATTTGCTCATTTTGCTTTGCCCTTATAATTTTTTTGAAACTTATACAATTACAAGGCCTTTAAGGAGGAATGGCTGAATGTTATTTATAATAGTTTGAATGAGGAATCCTTTGAACGGCGTTGGAAAGAGGTTGTTACTAAGTATGGGTTGGAAAAGGATGAGTCGTTGCAAAATCTATTTTCAAAGAAACACATGTGGGTGCCATCTTTTATGACGGATCATTTTTGGGCTGGTATGCGTTCTACGCAACGGGTGGAGAGTATAAATAGTTTTTTTGACCAATTTGTTGATCGAAACACCTCTTTTGTTAAATTTGGGGAAAAGTACATAAATGCKGTTKAGAAGMGGATTATGGAGKAGAATGAGGCAGATCAYAAGGAGGTGAAGTTTTTTAGGAACTATTCCACAGGTTTTAGTGTGGAAAGGTTTTTTAAGAAAATTTACACTTCGACTATGTTTAGGTGCATACAAAAGGAGTGTGAGAAACGCACTTACTGTATGATTGATGAGGTAAAGAAGTTGGATGATAATAAATATGAGTATTTGATGGAGGATAGGGTATGGATTAAAAAAAAGAAGAGATACATTGAAATACTGACTGATGAGCRCACACATTATGTCGTTTCTTATAATACTRAGTGTAAGGAAGGTGTGTGTCACTGCAAGAAATTTGAGACAGACGGTATTATTTGTAGGCATTTGATAACCCTCTTTTATAAGGTCCGCCTAGATGAAATACYTGATAAGTATGTGCTCAGGCGTTGGAGGAAAGATGTTGTTAGGAAGCACTCGAGTGTAACTGTTTCATTTCATGATCTGAGTAGAACTGAAGAGGTTAAAAGGCGTGATAGGTTGGTGTTGGTCTTTGAACCTCTTAGTGAACTTGCTGCATGGATAAAAGGTGTACTGAAATTAWGCTAAAAGGCATGGATAACATTGAGGATGAAATAAAAGTTGTCTTGTGTGAAGTAAAGGGTGTAGGTGGAGGTGTGTTTGACGGTGAGTCAAATTTTGATGGTGAAATTGATGACACCGACTCAGACCCGGTTGGGCATAGTAATGGTGTAGAATCTCGAGCTAGTGAAACCGTAGCATCATCTGCCAGTAGTCCTGCAGAGAGTGTTGGGATCAAGGACCCCGTAATTCAAAAAAAGCGAAGATGTGTATAAGAGACAGGTCCTGCAGAGAGTGTTGGGATCAAGGACCCCGTAATTCAAAAAAAGCGAGGGCGCCCAGTAGGTTCGAGGTTCAAGGCAATATCAGAGACTGGATGGTCATTAAAGTCAAAATCTCAAACCGAATCATGTACTTGTCGGTGTGATGCTCATAATGGGACTAAGAAGAAGGGACGCGGTAAAGGCAAGTGTAACAAGAAAAATGTACCCCAAACTCAGGAAGACACAACGGTAATTTATCAAAATGTTGTTGTATTGTCCTTCACATTCCTTGTATATATTTTTTTTATGTGACCTAGTTTTTTGTAAAGCAGGATTGTTGCATTGAACGGCAGCAAGGAGATTCCGCGTCACAGGTATTATGGTTCTTTTTTTAACAGTAATTATTATATACAATGATACAAGTATTATTTGTGAAATAGTTGTTTTAATTTTTTAGTAATGGCTGTATCGTCTTGTTTATCACTTTTGTAGTCAAAACGACRTAAAAAAGTGTCTTTCGCTACTGAAAATGTGTGTTCGGATGTACCCGTTGATGTTGGYGCTTTGTCAAACTCTCAGATTCAAACCGAAGACATTGTGTCATTAACTTGAGTGTATTGCAGCTCTGAAGTGGATGTACAATAAATATGCTCATCGATTGCTGGTTCAGAACCTCACTCCACAGGTAGTAATAATTTTTCCGCAAATAGGTTTCTTGACAATTGAAATGTGAAGRTTTTGTTTTTTGCCTTTCGTCAACTTCTTTTTTGATTTTGTTTGAGTKAATTGGTTTCTGAAAGATTATATGAGGCCTATCTATTTGATGATTTTTTTGGAGAAAGKTWAAAARRWWAAAWYC
>SNQN01001695.1:23396-35982 GCA_008642245.1 Bassia scoparia | reverse complement strand
GACCACCTTCAAACGCACAATTCACGATTTCAAACCTTCACTTGACACACTTCAATACCTTCACTTCGTATACACTTCACACAGCATTGACACATCTATTCCTCTCTCTCTCAAACACTCAAAACACATTCGTATTCAATTCAAAGCAATCGATTCATATTCGATATTCAACAGCGAAATAGGGTATAAATCTGAGATCTCACCAAAAACCTCTCTTTCACTCTTTCTTTTTAATCCTTTTCTCTTTAATGATTACATTATTTGGTTTTAATTCAATTTAAAACAAGTGTTAGAAACTCACCTCTTAAATCGTTCTTAAATATGTAGGTTTTCTTAATATTTTCATTGTTTCCATGTTTTTTTTCTTGTTTTCTTTATTATTATACATATTACTATTGATCCAATACTACGCGTTTGCTTGTCTAATTAGCAATTCAATCGAAAAGGACGATTCCCTTGATTTTTTTCTTATTCTAACGATTTTGATTGTTTGCCAATGACAAGTGAGAAGCGCACATACATTATTATGCCTTATACTTTGTTTTTCATGTCTCGTTTGTATTATATCTTCTATCACACCTTGTATATATTGCTTAAACAAACCGAATTAATCGTTTTCACATTACAAGTAGTAATCATGGCGACCGGTTTTCTAGGCCACCTATTAAATTGACTAACATCAAGTGATGCCTTATCCATTATAGAGTCTTCGTTTGTTACTGATAGCAACTCACCTAGTAATTAGTGTGTTTGCAAGATCAATTCAATAGGCCTTTGAATTCATTGTTATGATTTACTGGATATGAGACCGAGTAGAGCCGCTACTATGCTGGAGCGATTGGGTACAGATCTGACTTCGTACCATGTCCCCCAGAAGCCCACGACTGGTTCTTATGGACGTGGGGCCCATTATTGGCAGCATGTTTTCGGGCGTCCGTGATAACCATATAGGCACGGGCGATCCCCTCAATTCGACGACACACCCACGATTCACATGGCGGATTCCATGGCTCAACTCCATGACACTGAAGCTGAGGTCAACGCCCCTGCCTATAGCGGGGGCGAACCCGACAAGTAGTTCGACGTTCAAGCAAATCAGAGACTGGATTTCATTAAGTCAAATCTCAACCGACTCCATACTTGTGTTGATGTCAAATGGACTAAGAAGCAAGGACGCGTAAAGCAAGTATAACAAGAAAAACCCCAACTCAGGAAGACACAACGGTAATTTATCAAAATGTTTTTAGTATGTCCTTCACATTCCTTGGTATAATTTTTTATGTGACCTAGGTTTTTTGTTAAGCAGGCTGTCATTGACGCCAGCAAGGAGATCCGCTCACAGTATTATGGTTTTTAACAGATTATTATACATTTTTCAAGTATTATTTGTGAATAGTTGTTTTAATTTTTTAGTATGGCTTTCGTCTGTTTATCACTTGTAGTCAAAACAGACGTAAAAATTGTCTTTCGCACTGAATGTGTGTTCGGATGTACCCTTTGATGTTGCCTTGTCAAACTCCAGATTCAAACCGAACATTTGTCATTAACTTGAGGTATGCAGCTCTGAAGTGGAATGTACAATAAATATGTCATCGATTGCTGGTTCAGACCTCATCCACAGTTAGTAATATTTTCCAAAAGGTTTCTTGACAATTTAAATGTGAAGTTATTTTTTTTCCTTCGTCAACTTCTTTTTTATTTTGTTTGAGTTATTGGTTGCTAAAAGATTATATGAGGCCATCTATTGATGATTTTTTTGGAGAAAGGTTATTAAAAGATTAAGATCCGTGCAGGCTATATTAGAGAAATCTTATATGCCAAGTTTACTGAAACTTCCTGCAATAATAAAAATTTGCGTGAGTTGATTGAGAAAAAAAGAGAGTGGAGATGAGATGAGAGAGGTTTACTGTATGGAAAGAGTGAGATTGACGAGTGGGGTTTTGGAGGGAGTGAGAGATACCTTGTATTTTATTTTGTTCTTCACCTATCTTTTCTGTCTGATAACATCCAATTGCAATCTCTGTGTCTCTTGCCCCATCCTATTGCTTATTTAGCAGATTAGATACATTGTTATAATTTTTTAAAAAAATGATGTCGTACCTAGAGAATTGTGGTTTGATTTTCTTTGCTGATGCAAATAATTTAATTAATCAATCTCTTGCAAAGACTTTTGCATACATGGTTATAGGAAAAAATAGAATAAAAATGGTCTAAGAAACATGTTTACCCTCTAGTTTTGGTTTTCTATTAGTTGATTATGACTTCTGTCTTATAGGGTTTATAGAAATGCATGAGTACATGAAGTTATAGAAATACAGTGATAGAAGGTGAGTTGGGAAAAGTGCATACCTATCCTTCACCTCCTGTGTAGCTTGGGTGAGGTGTTCGTTTATATATTAGAAAGTTTAGTTGTGAGACATAGATCCATGAACCTCCTGTTTGTTTGGGAGCGCCTCCATACGATGTGTTGATGAGGTTGAATGGAGGAAAAAACTCACCCATCTTTCTTTTCTCCCTGTTTTGCAAGCAGAAGAAATTCAAATAATCTCTAGATATCTGCTGGCCATGTTTCTCTGATAAGCTTCTCCTATTAATTTGTAACCATGTTTCAAATGGTCTCCCTTAGCCCTAATTTTATTTGCAATCTTAAGTGCTATTTTAATCGGGATTAAATTTTAGCATCCAGAAGTTCTATCCTTGCTCCATTAATTTGCACCCTCCTATGAATATTGTTCTCTATGTATAATGAATCTGTTGCTTTCCTTATGGCTTCTACTTCATAAGCTTCATGGAATGCTCTTGCTTCAGTATTAATTTATTGAAATGGACTTGCATATCCAACAGAGTTAAGAGAGAATTTAATGGGTCAGTTAACAATTTGGAGGTAACTTGTTCCATTGTGAGAGTCTAATGTAGTTCACCCTCAACAATAGCTGTTACTTGGAAGCTTCTGCCGGTGTGCTCTTTTACATAACTCATCAGTCTCACTATCAAGAAATGTACACATAAAGAAAATACAGAAGAGGTGCTGGTTAAACTCTTACAATTTGCTTTTAACGTTTTCATTTCCTTTTCAATGTACAGCCTGAATATTTTTTGTTTTTAAAAAATACCAAAGAGTAAACGTCTTAATTTACTGAATTCATGTTGACATTCATAAACAATATAATGTTAATTCTTATATAAAAATACTGATTCAATAATCACCAGAAAAAACACACAATTATATAAATCTGATATTGATATAATTGACAACTTTTCAAGATTAAAGAATAAGTCAAAATCAATTGATCGAATTTTTGGATTCATTATATAGATCTTATAATTCATAATAAGCTCTACTGAATAATAAAGCGAAATCAAACTTAATTTCAAATGATTTATACCAAAGATTATTATACAACTGCAATGAGAAATGTATCATGTTTTAGCAAACTAATCTAGAATATATGTTAGTTAGCAGTTTGTGAGAGCACTTCTGAATTGAGTATGCTGGATAGATAAATCATTTTCCTAAAAATAAGTAAATGTACAATATTTAACAAGAAAAATTAAAAACAAATAACAATTCTTACGCAATAAAAGTACTCTTACAACTGCATCAAAGGTTCAATATCTCTAAGCAGCTTACAGCATAAGCCAACAAAATTAACAAAACACCAAACAATTTGCAATGCTGATGAGATAGAATCATTATATTATTTCCGAGAACAATACTAATAACACAATATAAAGTCTAAATAGCCAACATATTGGTTACCTGTACTAAATAGAAATTACTAATAACAATTTAAAAACAAACAATGAGAGAGAAATTATACGCTTACTATTTGATTACTAATAACACAATAAAGGTCTAATAGCAAAACCGTGATTGAACAACCAACAATGACAATAGAATTCATACGATAATACATATACACATCAAACGACTTACCAATACAAATACTACGAATTCATTATAACATGTACTAGATTCAACAAAGTCGGGTTCAACACAGCTAAAACAAATACTCCAAACCATCAATAACAAACGAAACTTTTGGCAACCGTTTAGTTTTCTTTGGTACGCATACCAAATGGGCATTCGTTTTCTTAGCCCAAAATCCTCATAGTCCGGTCCATCAACAGCCTCTCATCTCGTCCACAATACAATGACCCAATGGTCGACCTTGTAAAATCTGCCACTCTTATAAGCTCCTAAACGTCATCCCCATTTTTCCATGTGTCGCGACCAAATAATCGTTCTTGTATGGACAACATGTAGGGTGTTTCACATGCTTGCAATTGTATTTTCCTGCCAAAATTACGAAGTTTAGGATGTGTCAATCTTACCAACATAAAAAAGATAACCTTTTTTTCCTATACTAAAATATATGCAATTAACACGTTAAACAAAATATTTAAAAAAATATCCAAACTAAGGCACTAATTACTAGCAATTCTCTTCTTTAGTCGGTCAAGTAACAATGAAAATAATCACCACGACTGCAATTCATACAATTTTTACTAAAACACGCCATCCAAAATTACTATCAACTGCAGATCAACGAACCTATATTATTTATTCATTCAGCACAATTTTATTAACTCACTCATAATAAAATCTCAATTATCTCTAAGCCATTAAATTGACCCACAGTATGCTAACAGTTGAAAAAAGCCATTCATTGCCATACATTGTTAGACCACTAACAAGCCATTAACAAAGATTAAAATTAATTTTCCGAGCCAGTAACTAATCAAACCAATTTATATTGTCTCTTAAAAAAATAATAATAGCTCACAACATTCGAAGCCACTATCAAATTAAAAAAAAAAAAATTAAATTAAGAAGAAGAATTGCATGGCAGGCAACAAAAAAAAAGAATAGAATTAAAGTCAAATAACTGCAAAACGAATACTAAGATTATACCATAAATGCCAAAATGATTTACTTTACCAACATGTACGAAATACAGATCTCGTCGCCTTGAAACACCATTCATCTCCTTTGTCGGAGGAGTATCATCTGCCATCGTGGTTTCACACGTATTCGAGCTGCGTGTCATTAAAAGCGTCATTTCCCTATAGGCTTGCTCAAATTCCGTCAGTGAGGTGGAACATCATCCTTGTCGGTGGACGCTTGGTCTTCACCCTGACCTCATCCAGTCACGTTGGTTGAGAACATATCAACCCCCGCGAAAGTTGTGCCTGCCATATAAACATTGTGTTTGTGGACAGCTTCGATAGCTACACCTTGGGGTCGTGCAAACTGCAGAAACAACCCTAGCCACGTTCCTCGACTTGACCAAATTTTTCAGTCACACCGTCGCAAGTGAATGCGGGCGGCCATGTTTGGGAACGTGAGCCATAGTTTGCAATGACGGGGAATTCGGGACAAGGATCTTCTTGTGCTCTGAACCACCTCTCTTAGGAGCACTCGCCGTGGCCAGAAACTCTTAGCATGTCGATTTTCATCCTTCTTTGAAGGAGGACTCCGAGAGTGTGCTGAAGGGGGGTCACGACGATTGGCTGGCCTCTTGCCCCTCCTTCTGCCATTGTTTTCATCAGCGTAGTTCCTCTTGTTTGCCATTCCTATTGTTTTGTGTTTTRTATTTGTTTAAAATGATTTTTGAAGTAAGTAGAACATCCCCTCAATGGTTACTCTTCATTTATATAAAYAAGGGTTTTTAGTTTATCATGGCTGTCAAGAAGAGTAAACGTCATGGACATTTTCGTGTTTCGAGATGAATAATAGAGACGTTTTTGTTAGRGTTTAGTTTAACACTCTCTAGGTCAGGTTTGCTCATCAGTCTAACATAAGGTTTCAATGTGGGCCTGTCCTAATCTAACAAATTATAGGTGTGGTATTGTTTGGTTTTTAAAATAAGTGGACCATGTCGACTCTTATACAACAAGACTTAACGACAACAATTCTTAATTGGCGGGCCCCACTTTTTTTCAATTTGACAACACACAAAATTTCCATATGGTTCCCGCTGTAAGACTCCAATTTTTCGGATTACAGTGCAAATTACGAAATCTTATCTGGGCCGTGGAATTTATTCAATCTAACGGCTCATAAATGGTTATCCGTGTGCTCATATTTACATTACATCTGAACCCTTGATTTCCAATCGTATGGTTTCTGTTTGTTTTCGTGAGTTGTGAAACACAAAACCGAAATACTTGGGGCCCAAGTAGYTGGTTTTCGAATTTTTAATTTTACAATTAATGTTAGATTATAATGTTAATTTTTATTAACTGAAAATTTGAAATTTCTAAATGACAAATAGGGGGGGAAAATTATTCACAAATTGTTAACTTGAAATTTAATTTTTATGGAATATATTCTTAAAAGATAATTCTACCATTTMAAATCATGATTATTCGATAGTTAGAACATCTGAAATTTAAATATAATATTAAATGTCGAATCAGGATTCTAAATATCTGATCATGATTATTCAATAGTTTAACAATTCGTGATTTTAAATTTGTGATCATCAAGATGTTTTTGATTTCTATGATTACACAGTTTAACTACAATCATAAATCGAAATATGGGAGCTCGATCGTTCTATATTTAATTTAAACTTCTAGAGTTTAACTTAGAACCTCAATCAAAATTTGTGATCACGATCTTTMTATATTTAGGTTGGAATCTTAGAGTTAAACTAGAGACTAAATCGAAACTTGTGATCACGCTCATTCAATATTTTGAAATTCAAAAGTTTTACTAGAAACTCAACGAAAGTACATGATCACGATCATTCTATAGTTGAAAATTCTACAATTGAACTAGAAATTCAATACAAATATGCAACGACGATCGTTCTTTAGTTTAAATTTGTAACGATTACTAAGAAACGCAGTCAAGATACGTGAAAACGATCATTTTACTATTTAAAATCCGGTACTTTAACTAGAAATTCAACAAATACAACTTACGAGAATCGTTTTATCGTTTTAAATTCCAATRTTTAACTAGAAATTCATTAGAAAGAAGCGATCAGGCTCAAAGTACACTCTAAAATTCTACAATTGAACTAGAAATTCAATACAAATATGTAACGACAATCGTTCTATAGTTTAAATTTATAACAACGACCATTATATAGTAAAAGAAGCAATAAGGATCAACCTACACTCTAAAATAGAAATATGTAACGGCGATCGTTCTATACACTAAACAACAACCAACATATTAAAATTGTAATAGAAACAYGTAATTACGTACGAATCGTAACAAATTATTATAGACTAAACAAGGACCAAAATTTGAAAATTGTATTACAAAACATCAATTCCAAACTAATAATTCGCCAAATAATTAGAGTATTAGTATACCCTAATTTAACCCTAAAACTCGTTTCACAACATGTTCATATACATTCCCTAAAAAACCCTCAAACCAATTCCCTGAAAAAACCTAAACCCTACATCTAAGGGAAGGGAAATTAATGGATCCGTGTGCTCAAAATTCGACATATGACARCCATGAGATAAAATCAGTAAACGGTCAAGATTTACTTACACCTAGTGGCACGGATCGTCTTAATTGACGGTTGGATCAGGCAGCATCCAACGACCAACAACAATCATATCTCAGCAAACAACAAATATTGAAATACACAATTTGAGTTTTTTGGAGGGTTTTCGGAATCTTCCTCAACAAAACTTACCACCTTGCTCAGATTAAAACGGCGATTCTATTGCGGCGAGCCTACAGGTTGAATTCGAACTACACTCATAAAGGTTAGTTTAATCATCAAACCAAACTGATCTAATAGTCAATAATTATAATTTGACAAATAAAGATATTTGAATTGTTTTTTTAAGTTCATTTTTAGGAACTGTTGATTGCAGGAATTCAATAATTGTTGATTTCATTAATTATAATTTCACAATTGGACATATATTTTACAAATAAAGATATTTGACAAATATGTTGAATTCAGTTCATTTAGTAATAGTTTTCCAGTAATTAAAAATTGACAAAAAAAACGGAATCATATTTGAATTGTTTTTTTGAGTTGATTTTTAGGAACTGTTGATTGTAGTAATTCATTAAATGTTGATTTCAGTAATTATAATTTCACAATTTGACATATATTTTACAACTAAAGATAAGTCACAAATAAAGATTTTTGACAAATAGTTGATTTATGTTCATTCAGTAATTGTTTTTCCAGTAATTACAAATTGACAAATTTGTCTAAATCATATTTGAATTGTTTTTTTCAGTTCATTTTATTTTTAACAAATTCCTAAAAAAATATTTGTTTGGTTAAATATTCCATCTTGTTTTTTTCTGTTCAGCTGTTAAATTGTTTTCAATTCACTAGGTCCTGTTACATATTGTTTGTTGTTTGAAAGTGAACAATGTTTTTAAGCATCCATGAGATATACAGGAATTAAGAGGTGCTAGTAAACCAACATAAGACCATAATTGTTCTTGGACTATCACTATAGGAGCAACTCATTTTGCAGTGTTTGGACTTTGGAATAAGTGATATGTATTTAAGGTCTTGTTTTGTGTTGCAAATTTGCAATAGGAGGTTATTGAACTCTGTTACTAATCGAAATAACTCTTAGCAATCTATTGGCTCTTTAGTAGTTCTCTAAGGATTCAATATAAACACAATAGCTGTTCAAAAAGAAAAGCTTAACCCTTAGGTTGTTCTTTAGTCTAGATTAGTCAATATTTCTTCACTGACCTTTGTCTTATCAATCTGGTAATAAATAGAGCATGCTCTGTCCAAATTTTTCGGTGTATWAAACATAGCCATGCTGCTTGTACAATAATGTGGGAAATTTTTTAATTTTTTTTGGCATTGCTGGGAGGTTGCCTGATTGTTTATATGGTTTATTTTGGAAGAGTGATGCGCAATACATACACTTGCAGTCCATATTTAAGAAATGATAATGCTTGAATATTTGATTACAAGTTTACAACAACATTNTCTTAGCAATCTATTGGCTCTTTAGTAGTTCTCTAAGGATTCAATATAAACACAATAGCTGTTCAAAAAGAAAAGCTTAACCCTTAGGTTGTTCTTTAGTCTAGATTAGTCAATATTTCTTCACTGACCTTTGTCTTATCAATCTGGTAATAAATAGAGCATGCTCTGTCCAAATTTTTCGGTGTATWAAACATAGCCATGCTGCTTGTACAATAATGTGGGAAATTTTTTAATTTTTTTTGGCATTGCTGGGAGGTTGCCTGATTGTTTATATGGTTTATTTTGGAAGAGTGATGCGCAATACATACACTTGCAGTCCATATTTAAGAAATGATAATGCTTGAATATTTGATTACAAGTTTACAACAACAWTGAATGTTATGATGTATCATGTATGTGTCACAAATATGCTGCAAGTGATTTTTATTTCATATTTTGTAGTAGTCTAGAGTACTCTGTTTAACAACAATTTGGTCATTGTCCTGATAAACAAAGTTGCAAAAATAGGATGTTAATGGATTTCAGTTGACAGAATAATGGATTTCAGTTGTTTTCCCACAAAAATTGATTAACATATCTCTTTAAACGACYGAACTACATGAAAATACATGAAAAATATTTACTATATCAAAGCACTGATGTTGTATGTAATAATTCATGACTCAGGAAAAWGACTRGCTATTTACCAAAAATTAGTGACTTCTTCGTCAACACCAGAGGCAACCAGCCTGACAGGCCATATCAGTTTCCGCCCATCAAACCCCCAATGCACGTAATCATGGGTTTCCTGCTAGAACTTCTTGAGAAATTACATATGATGGAAAAGCCTATTACAACCTTCCCTGAGGTATACCCTGATGACTTCAAATACTTGATAAAGAAGGACAACAAGATGGTTGTTATTGAAAGTAACGTAATTCGTGAGTTCATTTTAAACCCAGAGACTGTTCCTGACACTTATGCCAACTTGTGGATGCTCCCTAAGCGGGGTTACTGTAAGTTTCCTGCCCACCTCCCAAATATCCATGATTTGAGGGGAATGTGTAGGAATATGGCAGAGTGGCTTGAGGAACATATGGAGGATACACCTCCAAATGAAACTCAAATCCTCCCACGTGAAGTACTATTCCTCATTGATCCGGCTCCAGTGTTTYCGGCGCATAGAAAAATCTTCAAGCTAAATTCCCCACTTAATCTACACATGAGGGCTTTTACAAATGCCCTGTTTGTTGGTCAAACAGAGGACACCTAGAAGTCCATGATCTTTGAGGCAACTCACCATGTTGATCCGGATAGTTATCTAGGAATTATCAATGTCCAAATGAGGGAGGATTAGGGAATGCAACTGCAGCCAAATGAGGGAATTATGTCTTTCCTTGCATGGAATGCTCGCGGAATTGTAAGGCCTRGCTTCAATGAGAATCTACAACACCTTGCGACACATCACAGCCCAAATATAATCTTCATCTCCGAATGTAGAACGTCAACATTCCACACCAAAAACATCATAGACGAAATAGGACTGCCTTACAAAATGCATTACATTAGTCCAACCGGAAGAACCGGGGGCCTTTTATTGCTTTGGAATGCAAGCAAAGTCAAGTTTACTCCTAMACTTACTGTCATCGGTGAGATGCATGGTCGCATTGAGGTATTAAAACTTTGCCTTTGAAACCTATTATTACATGAAACATAATTTTTTGAAGGAATACTAAAAATTATTCATTTCAGGCTGTGTCAAAGGAGGTGGACTAAGGGATGATCGATGTATCGGNGCTTCAATGAGAATCTACAACACCTTGCGACACATCACAGCCCAAATATAATCTTCATCTCCGAATGTAGAACGTCAACATTCCACACCAAAAACATCATAGACGAAATAGGACTGCCTTACAAAATGCATTACATTAGTCCAACCGGAAGAACCGGGGGCCTTTTATTGCTTTGGAATGCAAGCAAAGTCAAGTTTACTCCTAMACTTACTGTCATCGGTGAGATGCATGGTCGCATTGAGGTATTAAAACTTTGCCTTTGAAACCTATTATTACATGAAACATAATTTTTTGAAGGAATACTAAAAATTATTCATTTCAGGCTGTGTCAAAGGAGGTGGACTAAGGGATGATCGATGTATCGGAAGGGACTTAGGGATGATCGATGTATCGGAAGGGACTGCGGAATAATTAAGCAAAATTCATTACTTCCCTTAATGGAGTGTTTGTTATTGTCATTTGTATGGATAATTATAATGTTTTTAAGTTATTGTTGTATGGATTAAATATGTTTTTATATTTCGTAAATGGATGCTTACATGTACTAAACTAAGCCTCATGGCTATTATTAGGAACTCTTTTATGAAAAATATTTGCACCCATCTCTAAAATTTGCATGGCTTTGTTCGTAAATTTATAAATAGTACCGACCAACAGCAACACATTCAGCTGCAACACAATGAGTTGTGTCATTCAACTTTCTGTTCAATTTCAATCAGAAGGCTTTTCATCTTTATTAAGATATAAAAAAAATCATCCATAAGTGGATCAAAGTTTATAACTTCCACTTGTAAAATTGAATAAGTTTTTACAAATTACATAACACACTTACGGTACAATGGAAAGGGTTTTAAATATTACATTATTGAAAAATTGGGGAAACAAATCGGATGCAAACTATAAAGATTTATTTAACAAACGGGTGCATCATCATCATCACTGAGATAATCTGGGTCTCTCACATCAAACGGGTGATTCWCGCCATAAGCGACATCAATTACCTGTAAATACAACAACCAAACAAAATATTAGTGTCCTCATTTTAGAACACAATTGGAATAATTTAACAACTTTCAATCCATTTGTTAAACTAACCCCTATTTCACCAAATTCACCATCAACGGCAACACGATCAGAATCACATGCCTTTTTGACCTCATATTTATTCCAAGCCTTTATACGTGGCCGTGTGCCCCAATGGACTGGATTGCGATTCAAACGATCAAGATAAAATAACTGAACAATATATGAACAATGTTTTAGGAACAGTGACAACTCTAACTTCCAATAAACCATTGAGAACATTAAATGTAACGATAAATTACCGCAAGGAACAAAGTACATCCGCCGCATCCACAGACATATCCACTTGTTTTCAACCGTGAAACAAATCGCCTAGCACTACCCATTGGTTTTTCCAAAACCAACCCACACCAATCATACAGTTTTGCTTCTTTCGCAATAGATAAGGCTGGAAGCAGTTCCCGAGGATAACGACTACATTGAGTCGGACATAGTACCATGTCAAGAGCAGCCATCAAAAACAAAGACTTAAACTCCTCCTCTTCCTGCATCTCAAAGGGACACATCAACCGATCTATGACGAGTTGGTTTACAGAAAAATCCATTCGAGTTACTCTTTTACCCAATCTACCTTCAACCCTAGTCCACAAATGACCATACTTATTTTCAAGGGCAGCTACCTTCTCGTACGCAATTTTAGAGTCGTTTGTCTTAGGGACGGGAATATCACCTTTTGGTATTCCTAACACCCACCTAACTTGGTTAGATGTCACTCTAAACACAACACCACCTACAGACAACCTCTCATTCAACGCATCAACCTTACTCATCAACCAATAA
>SNQN01001695.1:0-23371 GCA_008642245.1 Bassia scoparia | reverse complement strand
AGCATTCAACCTAGGAAAGATGACCACTGGAATTAGGACATGCATTTGCATTCATGTATTCAACATTGACCAAGGAAGTTCACTAAGGGTTTTATTCTTTTTTAAACAGGGGGTGAAGCCGTTCTCATAGCCCTTGCTCGACCCAAAGAGTTTGAGCCCTCAGCCCAGTCCAAACATAACCTTCCTCTAACCTTCATGATCCCTCGCCAATCCAAACTAGCCTTCTTCCAACCTTCATCATTCATCAGCGCCTAACACCACACCCTCAGCCCAATCCAGCCTTAGCCTTCCTCCAACCTTCATCACCCATCGACCCTAACACCACAAAATGCTCCCAACAAGGAAAAAGCTCCAAAAGCTTACAGAAGAAGTTCAACAGCTTGAGGCTAAGATCAAGGAATTGAACTAGGCCTTCCTTGAACAAGCTGTTGAAAAGCAATCAAAAAAGCCACGACCCCACTTTCTACCAAGACCAACCTCCTCTTGACCCCAACCTTGCAACCAAACTGCCAAAGGATTTCTCAGCTGAAGACGTGCCCAAGTCAAGCCAACTGATGACCCTCGATTCCATTATAAAGGGATTTAAGACACCATGACACTTAAAGGGATTGACCCTGCCTTGTTGCCAATGTCTTTCCCCTTTCCTTGGAACCAATTATGTCAGAAGTGGTTCTTTTCGCTTCCTGAGAAAGAGACAGCCACTTGGGAGACATCGTCCACGCATTCATGGCAAGATACAAGGTAACATTCAGACCCAAAAACCTTCCGAGAGCTTGAAATCCTTAACCAGGGAGAGAACGAGGGGTTCACCACCTATTGACTAGATGAGAGGAGTTGCTGCCCCCTAGTCTCCGCACCTACTGAAGAAGAGAGATGTCAAGACCTTCAGCCAGATACAAAGATCATCTCAAGTATCGAGGCCTCACCACATTCGCAAGGTCTACGACATTGGAGTGGACATAGAGAATGATCTTCTTCAATTCACATGAGTCAGTTGAGTTCTTAGCTTTAGGATCGAGTCGGAGAGTCCCTTTTCCCTAGACTATGTTTCCTATTCTTTTTTCCATTTCGAGTCTATGTCATTATGTTTCAGGATCAAATTCTGCAATTAGCCTCTATGTAATCATTTCTTTTGATAATAAAGTTTTCTTTTTTTTCTCATTTTCGTTAGCCTCCATTATAATTGTGCTTCAACTTAATGGAACTCAATTAGTGATCGACCTCACAATTCAATGGACATTGCCACGAGAGGCCTTCTTTCATAGCTCCACAAAACAACCTCTTCCCTCCATTTCCTTATCATATCAAAATCCCTTGCAACCCCTTGAGCCGTAAACACGATCATTCAGCCTATCTTTCTTTCATCACCCACATCTGCCTAATCCTTTGGACCAAACGGATGCGTAGGAAAGACATGTGCAAAAGAAAAGAGAAGAATAAAATGAGCAAAAAGCAAAAAAAGCAAAAAAATCAAAAGTTCAATGCCAGCATCGCAAATGCAAATCAATTTCAAAATCCAAAGTTCAAAGCCCAATTCAAACAAAAAGCAAAAGTCTAAAAAGCACACTGCGCACCGTGGGTCACTTCATGATCAGCAAGCCTTTTTCAACCCCAAACCGCAGCCTCACATTACAACACAAAAAGCCCTCTCACACGAAGCATTGTCCAAATCATTCACAAGAACTACGACGGTCTGATTCCAAAAGGATACGTAGGAAAGCCTCTTCTCGAGGTCCGACCCAATAACTCAATAACATTCTGAGGTCCATCAATAGTTTGATTCCCTTAAAGTCAGGAGCACAGATTCCTAGTGTAGGACCCGACATAGACTCGAGTTGGACCAACATCATCTAGCCAACCACATCAATTCCCATTTACTTACCCTCAGTCACAAATTTTAGCCTTGTCTTTTCTTGAACTTTAGCCTATTCTTTCAACCACCTTAAGGGTCTCTCCTCAACTCATCTTTAGGCTATCACTCTGCAGCATTCATCATGCATTCTCCTCAAAGCATCGCATTGCAGCATTTCCTCCATGTTCCCTCTTCATGCAGCATTCAGCTCAAGTTACTGATTTGGGCAAATCAAAATCACATCCCTCATTCCTCTCTCCTCATGCAGCATTCAGCTCAAGTTACTGATTTGGGCAAATCAAAATCACATCCCTACCATTACCACCACAAAAAGCTAAGCCAAAACCCATGACTCCACACATTCACTTGCCTTACATCAACCTTGCCCTAACCTCGAAGGCTCATCAAGCTGGGGGCTCACCCACTAAACCAAACCATCAACACACAAAGCCATTCCTACACGCCCAAACCCCATGGTTGGGGGCTCACTTGCAATCACAAGCATCGCCTTTGCTCGAATGGGGGCTTGAGACGGCTCCATCCCACAATCCAAAAGCATCTACCATTAGTCTACTTCCTTGGTCATTTCATGCATTAGATATAAGCATTAGATCTAAGAATAGACTTGCATTACGCAGCACTTCATAAGCATCATTGCGCATAGAGTTTACATACATCATCATGCATATGCATCCTGCACAAACACATTTACATACACATTGCACATCGTACATTGCACAAACACATCACATTACATTGCACATTGCACCACCTCAACACGAGACTAGGCCCATCTACATGCATTTGCCTGCACACGCCCTATACGGCATTCATCGCTATACGCGATCGTTGCTACAACGCAACATTCTTCCCGAAAAGCCAAGGTCAGCCGTAGGGGACTTTCCGAAGGAACGAGGCGTTTCCGACGGAACTTGCATTACTCTGTCCCAAATCAAATACTTTGACTGTCGTCTTACGAGATTTTCATCTCTTCGACTCAGTCAAAGTGGGGCTTCTTCACACAACAGCTCTTTTGCACACTTCGGGTTTTGGAACTTTCTCCGCCACAGAAATTCCATATATGCACACCTCGGTTGGAACTTTCTCCCGCACCAGAAATTCACATATATGCACATTTCGGGTCTACATTCTCCCGCTACAGAAATCCAGCACAAGCATCTTTCGGGTCTACGATTTCTCCCGCTACAGAAATCCAGCGCAAGCATCTTTCGGTCTTATTGTTTCTCCCGCTACAGAAATCTCAAGCAAGCACATTCTCGGGTCTTGGAATCTTTCCCGCTATAGAAGTTCCGTCAGCACATCTTCGGTCCGGAACTTCTCCCGCTACAGAAGTTCCGTCAGCATCTCTCGGGTTTTGGAATCTTCTCCGCTCAAGAAGTTCCGCGCATTCTTCGGGTTTTGGAATTTTCTCCCGCACCAGAAATTCCGCACACACACATCGCAACTCTCCCGAGGATCCAGGCGCTTCCGAGGGCATAACACCGCATGGGGCGCGGTAACAGGTAAAACTACATTTGTTGCAGGTACCGGCGTAAAGGGTAACTCAGGGTCGCAGAACGTCTTGAGTTGCTCTCCGTCCCGAATCGAATACTTTGACTTCGTCTTACGAGATATCGTCTTTCAGACTCAGTCAAAGTGGGGCTTCTGTAGACACCTGAAAATGTGTCTCCCCAAATGAGTAATCCGTGATGAAAATACCGCGTCTCGCGTTTGTTTCGAATTAGAAAAGATGCTTTGAATTCATAAAAGTTGGAAATATGCGAGGTCGTAGTCGGAAATATTGACAAGGTCAAAGGCAAGGCAAAAATAGTTTCTTTCGGTTTTTTCAAAGGTTTTCAAAGGTTTTCAAAAGTTTTCGAAGGCGATTCTCATGCTTTTTGATGTTCATCATGACCGTCACATTTTCTGAATCCGCCAGTATTTTTAAATTATTTTTCTGATTTTCTATGATTTCTTATGAATTTTGCAATGTTTAAATACGCAGAATACGCCAGAAAATACATGAATAATTAGAAAAATACTCCGGAAATACGTGGAACCTTCTAACATTCTAGAACTCCTTGCTTGGAGAGCAAGGGTGTCTGTGCGTCGAATCAAAGGAAATCACGAATAAAATCGGAGGAAATCAAATATTTCGAAGTTTTTGGAAAAAATACGCAAATCATTGAGCGTATATACGCAACTGATGACGTATATACGCTCAACATGAGCGTATATACGCTCAACATAGTCGTATATACGCTCGGCTTATACGGTCAAAAATTGCCAAAATCTTGTGTAGAGGAGCAGCGTATTACGCTACTGTTGAGCGATATACGCAGAAGCAGCGTATATACGCTCAACAGTAGCGTATATACGCAGTTTTCAAGCCCAGTTTTTGCCTCGTGCCTATAAATACCTCTTGCCTTGCTTAGTCCGAGACACCTACACATCTCAACCTTTCACACCTCGACCTTCATAACACGACTTCTTCTGCTCCTACGCATACTCTCTCTCTCTCTCTAAAACACTCAAAACACATATTACATTCGTTTTAGTTCAAAGCATCGATTCTCTTTCGAAATCAACAAGCGATAAAAGGTTGAATTCTGAGATTGCTCACCAATAATCTCTCTCTCACTTTCTTTTAATATTGACTAACCATGTATGAGTTTTTAATATAATTAAAGCAATGAGAAACTCACTTTTAATCGTTCATGTAAATATGTAGGGTTTTCTTAACGTTTTCTTTGTTTTCATTGTTTCGTTTTTATCCTTTTCATTTCGTTTCATTATATATTCCATTGTAATTACTAACAATTCTTTATTCTTTTATAGCAATTCGAGGCGAAAGATCCATTGCGCTTGCGTTTTATCAAGGACTAACAATCGTTTTCTTTGTTTCATGTAGCGATTCAAGGCAAAGGATTCGTTTCATTGCGTTTACAAACTAACTTTGTTTTCTTTGCAGATTTAGGGTAAGATGAGTTTCGCATATATTGTGAAGTTCTTACACTTCATATTATCTCATCTATGCATCTTGTGATTATTGTATAACATTGTATATATTTTGCTAAACAAAGACCGAATTATGTGAATCACTTTAAATCAGATTAACTATGGACAACTTGTTTTAGGCACCGTTTTTAACATGATTAATACAAAGTGGTCACAATTTCTAGTTAGGTAGTCGCTTGTGCATAATAGTAACACACTTTCATAGTAATTCTAGGTTAGAACGCTCCTAAGGTGCTAAAAAATGTAAGTTGTGTGCATCCAATAATCGTGTTTAATGGAATTACAATGAGACCGAATAGAGGCCGCTACATGCGGGCGAATTGGGTTACAGATCTGATTCGTACCATGTCCCGAACCCACGACTGGTTACTTGATTGGACGTGGGCCATTGATTTGGCACCAACGTTTCGGGCGTCCGTGAATAACCTTTCTAGGCACGGTGGCGATTCCCCTACTCGACAACACTACACCCAACGCACTCACGTGCGGGATCCGTGGCTCAAGCCCACGCATAAGCACCTCGATGTAGTACCAACCGCGCGCCCGCTATACGCTGAGGCGCGGCCCACGTCCTACAGAACCCATTACAATTTTTCGCATGACTACAACAAATATAACCAAATTGAACAAGCAGACACTAATTAGTCCACCATTCCAGAATCGACAGAGTACTTTTACATTCATCCTTGTTAATCATTGACACCGATAAAAGAAAATAGGGACAATTAAATTTTAACGAAAAACGCCATAACGACATAAATTCAAAGAAAATAGGTACAGGAAACGAAACACTTAACAAAACTGACGAAAACGCCATTAACGACATAAATTAAACAATAAAGTTTACCTAAATAAAACAACAACTAGTAAATTAACATAATCAACAATCCACAGAAAAACATCGGGGCAGATGGAAAGGAAAACAAAAACGACATATCAATTCATAAAACAAAAAACCCTAGAAATCAATATCAATTCAAAACAAAAATCAACAACAAACAACCAAATATCGTTAAAACAAAGCTTAATCAAATTACATCAAATGTAGCAATGGAAACAAACAGTCGTTACTTATGAAGAATTGAAGACCATATACGAAAACTAAAATAAAAAATTAATCAAATAGAGCAGCAGATATTCTGAGGTTTAAACAAGATGGGAGGTTTAAAATTTACTTACATCACAACTCCTTCGAGTATGCAAACAGTTTACTTCAAATGCTCAGAACACAAAAAAGTTCATTGGAGAGGAAGATGAAAGAGAATGAATTACGACTGTGAAAGATTTGACCAAAAGGCACAACAGGAAACACTGAAAAAATATTTAAAGATAAATAAACACATGACCAAATACCTCACCACAGTTAACAAGACTAACTCCAAGACTAACTGGCTGTTATAAGTTGAAACATTCCGTGAACATGGCAATTAAACAGGCATCCATAAAAAAAAGACGRATGTACCCCTTAATATACAATTACAATCTATATTCAAGATAGACTAGAAATTTCCGATTCCTAACCATACATTAGTTAAATTAAATCTAAAAATAACAATGAGGTCCTAAACGATGTAGGCCTTAACGGTAAATAATCGAGAAAGTAACTCTTCCAAACACCCAATTATTCAAATTATTTGACCTCCCAGTCTCCAACTTTGACTATTAAWTGACTAATGTTTCAAAATGCAAACAATTGGGGGCGAGGGGTTTATATTTACAGACGTGGAAGTAGAGTATAATTCAAATAAATAAAAGAAAATTAAGAAATTAAAACAAAATACGAAGCAAAAAGGGTAAGCAATGGGCTTTTAATCCTTTTATGGGGTGTATTTTCTTGGACGGTAGTGGTAGGGACCGTTGAATGCAACCAAATTTAAAATCCTAAACTCAAATCTCAACTTCAAAATCATTATCATTGATGATTCTGATCCCAATTTCACACTTAAAATCATCAACTGAGTGAGTAATTAGGTGTGTTTTAGTAGAACCCTTAATTATTTTTCTGTCTTTTCACTTCAAATTCCATCTATTTTTTGCTGTTTCTTCAATGTCTTTTTCTCAGTTGTTCTTTTCAAATTAACACCTCCTTTTCTTTTTCTCTCTCTTCATCATTCTACAAAATTTACTCCAATCATCGTTAAACTCTTATCTTCTTTCCTTTTTAGTCTAGACTTCTTATTCTATCTTAATTCTGGAGCATCATTCTTCCGTCTTTAATCATCTGGTTAGTAATTTTTTTTTTTGCTTATTTTCTGGGTTCTTTTAAATATTTATTTTTAGGCTTCACCCTTTTTAAAAATTTATTTTCTTGGAATATAAGTAAAATAAGAATTGTGTTAGGTGGGACTAATTTTGTGGGAATTTTGCATTTTTGCTAACTGGGTTGTAAGTGAGGTTTGATTTCTTTGAGTTTAGCATTATCTTGTGTTTCACTGTCTCATGTTTGTTGCCCTTTTTAGCTTTTGGATTGTCATTTTTATTGAAATTAAAAATTCTCAAGTATGGTTGCAAGTGTTCGCATTTGGTTTGACATGCTAATATTATAATACTTGCAATTTTTATACTTTTCTTCTTTATAATTTATTTTCTTTCAAATATGATTCACCTTTTTTTTTTTGCTTATCTTGGTCACAAGTAAGGTAGACTGCATTTGGGGTTAGCTTGTTATGGTGTAGTATCATGTCTTCTGAGTTGCATTATGGATTTCACTGTTAATAATTTACTATTTGTTAGTTCTTTCGATTTTGCTTTTGCATATTTAATTGGAGCATTTTGTACATGAAGTCATGAACAGAACACATATTTGATTATTTGATTGTTTTATTTAGGTGGGTAGTTTTTCTGCTGTGTTTGTTCCAGTCAATTCAAAGAAGATATTTTGTATTGTATTTTTACCATGCTGAAAGTGTGCCTGAGATTTGCTCTGTCTTTGACGGAACAATTTTTAGCAATATTAATTTTTGAGATTCCAGTTTTGAGTTGTAGTGCATGATTATTTGTAAAGGAAGTGGGGATTGTTTCACATTATTGATCAGTTTGTTTCTTYGCAGTTGGTGAAAATGCCGGAAATTCAACTAGGTGCTCACACTTTGAGATCACATGGTGTGCAAGTGGCGAAAATACACATGCATGATTGGCTAATTCTGTTCTTACTAGTGATAATCGATATTATACTGAATGTTATTGAGCCCTTTCACCGTTTTGTGGGGAAAGGCATGATGGAAGATCTCAGGTACCCTTTGAAGGGCAACACCGTTCCATTTTGGGCTGTTCCGGTATGTTCAACCTTTTATGTTATTGAACTTACTCTAATTGTCATGGGACTAGTTTTGAGTAGGGAAATCGAATTGGTGAATATATATTCTTTTTTATGTTTCTGTTTGCAGATGATTGCAATCTTGTTGCCCTTTTGTGTCATTCTTATATACTATTTCATACGGAAGGATGTATATGATTTCCATCAAGCCACTCTTGGTATAACCTTTTTTTTTTTTTTTTTTTTTTTCCCTTTTTGAAAAGGAGATAGATAAAGAATTCATTCAGTTTTTTAGCATAACTCATCTTATGATCTATGGAACCCTAGGGCTCCTGTTTTCTGTGCTTATAACTTCGGTCATAACTGATGCAATCAAAGATGGAGTTGGTAGACCTCGTCCTGATTTCTTCTGGCGTTGTTTTCCTGATGGGCGGGATGTAAGTCATCATCTTCTTCACTTAAAGCTAGTTTGCATTCTATAGCTTATGAACTTTTGGAAAACTTTGGCTGTTGTTTCAAAATTTATGATTATTTTCTTTTGCAGAAATATAATAATGTCACAGGAGATGTTATCTGCACTGGTTTTAAGAGTGTTATTAAAGAAGGCCATAAAAGCTTTCCAAGTGGGCATACTTCATGTAAGCGAAATTCCTACTAAGTCTTGTTACACCAAAAAAAAAACTATAATAACCCTTAATATGTCTAGCTTTGGCTGAACTTGAGGAGGATTAGATACATCATACATGTTTGAAATGTTGTACTGAATCTGTGGAAGACTGTTAGTGGGGAAATCTATTATATTCTCTACCTTATAATATCAAAGTTTATGCTAAGAAGCTTTTAAGGTTTATGTGCTTGTACTGAGCTTGTCATTCAATCATTACACGTGTCACATTTGCTGAAAGACTGTCTGTCCATGTGTAGGGTCCTTCGCAGGTCTTGGTTTTCTAGCATGGTACTTGTCAGGCAAGATTAGGTGTTTCGACCGAAGGGGTCATGTTGCAAAACTTTGCCTCATCTTTCTACCACTACTTTTGGCTGCTATGGTGGCAGTTTCTCGTGTTGATGATTACTGGCATCACTGGCAAGATGTATTTGCAGGAGGTCTGATTGGTATGTAGTGCTAAAACTAATGATTTCATGGAAAAAATAGTTCATACAATTCTTTTCTTTCTTTGTAATTTTCTTACGTTTTCTCCTCTGTCCTGCAAACAGGTCTTGTGATATCTTCATTCTGTTACTTACAGTTCTTTCCACCACCATATGACCCAGATGGTAATTCTTTTAGCTGCATCATCTTACTCTTGTATTTTATGTACATTGTGCTTTATGATTCTGTGGCTTGAAATTAGGTTCTCGTATCTCTAGTATCTGTATAGAGGGCAAATAATGTATATATGTATATGCATATGCATATGCATATGCATATGCATACATGAGATTTCAAGTTGTTGTTGTTGATTAGTTGCCTCAAAAAGGTTGGGAGAAACTTTTTGCTGACTATTTCAGATACTGACATGGGATTTAGTTAGTCCTGTAGTGAGTTTGCCTTGTTTGAGGTTTATATGTTATAATTTGTTGTAACATGAGTTCATGACAAAACTTTTMTGGCCACATGACCTAAAGTTATAGTTTGGTTGAGATTTTCTCAGATGCTGAAGCAAGAAGGTTAGCTGTTGTATTTCCGATATTTCATAGTGTCTTTTAGCATATAGAGTAAGCACCTATTAGATACTTTTTTGTTTTTGATTTTGTTTGACTAGGGTGCTGGGAAWTAGGAAGCAGAATTTTTGGTTAAGGGACTAGGGAGTCAAGGGGCAATGTGTTGTGAGATATTAACCAAAGTACTGAAGCTAGAATCTCTACATAGTCTGCAGCAACTGATTTCATTATCTTGCAACTTCCTATAAGCTACATTGAACATGTTTTTTTTTCTTTTTTTTTAATTAAATTTTTTTTAATAACTAGTCTCCATTTGCTAGGTTCAAGGCTTTATGACTATTATATTTGATACACTTAATTGTTACAATGAGGCTTGAAGAGTTACAGAGCACGTTGATCTCACATGGACCGATTGCCCTTTAGTACTTCCTCCGTTTCAAAAAAGTGGCAACAAATGTATTTTCACGTATTTTAAGGAAGAAATTTAACAATGTAAACGAATAAGGATYTGTTTACATTAACTGAAATCAACTGAATTGAATGAAGTTGAACTGAACTAAATTGAAAATTTTATGAGAGAGAGAAATTGGGTTAAGAACTGAAATGAATGGAACTGAATTTAAAATAAGCTAATGTAAACAGGCCCTAAATTAATCAAAATAATTTTAACACAATGAAATTATAATCTCATTCTTCATTGTGTTAAATTTACTTTGGTTAATTTGATCATTTACATTGTTAAGTCTCTTCCTTGAAATACGTGAAAATCCATTTGTTGTCACTTTTTTGAAACCAAGTAAGTAATTGTTAYGAGGAAGCATCTAATATTGATGATGTTACTTGTGAAATCGACTTATGGTTAATTAGTTAATTACAGATGCTAGTTATATCTTATGGGTGCTAGGTATACATTGTTGATTGTTGTAAGACTATAAATAAAGGTCTCTTTGGTGGCTGTCAAGGGACATTATGAAGTAGAATACTCTCCGTATCGTAATTCTCCCAACTGTTGCTATTATTTGTGAGAGATAAAATGTTCAAGTGTTGCAAAAATTGCAATACGRAGGGAGTAGTTTATGGCATTATACTTTGATGAATTGGTTTGGAGAAAGCACCATTGTTCTGCCAAGTTATTTGAAGATATTAGGCCATAATAAACATTGGCTGATCCCTTTGCCACATTTGTATCAATCATTTTTCAAAACATGTCAATGAGGTATTAGTATAAATTGTAATGCCAATCATGTTATTTTGTGTCTTTCCCAGATTTGTGCAGTATTTAGCAAATATATATACCTTAGTTTTTTWAAAAAAAWTTATTTTAAATTTCTGTCTCTCTTGCATCATAAACTCATCGTATTTAGGTGTCAATGCCATAGGTTCTGGTTGTAAGGTGGGTGGAGGCGGTGGTGTTACCGGGTATTTTTGAGTTAATGGGATAGGGTAGGGAAGTATTGGGCTGGGAAGAATAATGGTGTGATGGAATCCAGTATGATGCATGAAATGTGAATTTTCATCGTATGCTATGAGAAATTTCTTGGGCTATGGAGTTGGGATAACATGTACTTCCTTCATCCCTTAAGTTTTGCTCTATTTTCTTTCTTGAAATGTCCTTGTTTGAGTTTGTTCAATCCCTATCTACTTGTTCTTTTATGGTAGAAGTCAACACTAGCTCTATTTTTTGTTTTACTTTTTCAGTCTCCTTTGGGGCAAAGGAAAAAAAATATAAGGAGAGAGTAAACATTGCTCATAATGGGATACATGTTCTTCTCGTAACTGGTTTGGGCGTCTGGCATTAATGTTTAGAATTCATTCATTCAAAGTTTCAAACTATCAATTTTATGTACTTTTAATTTTATATCATAGAGCAATGTTTTCCCTGATATTTTAATTTTAAAAGACCAGAGCTAGTGGAATAAAGTGTAGAAGAGGTTCAACAAGAGTGAAAGACAATTATTTTTCTAGTTTGTTGAAGAGAAGTTGAGAAGACTTGAAAAGGATAGGAAATAATTTTTAKAAAAATTGAAGCTCTACCTCCCAAAAGATTTGGACAATCAAACAGAAAAATAAACTCAAGTGTGTATGCCCTGTATTTAAAGAAAGAGATATTGTATGGATGATGGCTCATTAGTTTTCAGTGAAAAATAAAATACAATAGTCTTAGTATGCCAATATGTGCAATTCCTCCAACCCCGTAAACATGCATCTTTGTCTCTGTGGGATCACTAAAAGTGCTTAGGTGAAGACTTAATTTTGGCACCGTGGTGATATTATTGATCCTTGATCTCATATGCTGTCCTATTTCAGAGTCCATGGTGATATTAGTTATCCTTGATTACATATGGCTGTCCTATATCAGAATCTATATGGTGATATTAGCAATAATCTTTGTTTAGATATGGCTGCCTATTTCAGATTCTGGTTAATAGTCTCATGAGATGATTGGGCCTCGCATTATTTTTCTCTATGGATGAAGGGTTATGTTTTGTGCAGCAACTATGACTTGTGTTTAATTGCTTGTTTATGCCTCTTGCTTTGAAAGATGGTGTTCCAGTTAAGGGTAGACTGCTAGACCTATCCAAATTTTAACATGGTGAGAGTGTTAGTGTAACTTTAAATGTAGTTTATGACACTGGGAAAACAAGATCAGAGACTTAAACAATTTCATGAAAGTAGATGGAAAAGGAGTATTCATGATCAGGTGTACACTGTACTGATTTTCCCTCCTYTCTCTCTCTCTYTWWAAAAAAAAGAATTGTAGAAAAGAACCAAAAATGTAAGTATCCTCTCATGAACCTTTAATTATAGTCATTTGAAAGAGTTTGAGCTACTCCCTTTGGAATTCTTTTTTGTCCTCTCTCTTCTTCCTCCTTCCCTCCCTCCCTCACATCGAACAGATGTAGCAATTCTATTCCCTTTACYATATTCGTCCATTTTATAATGGAGAGATGAAAAGAGGGAAAGGCTGATAGGAAGAGGATAAATAGTGTACTCTGGACTACTCTCTTTATGTTATTAAGAAGTTAGGGAGGTAGAAAAATTGAGAAATTTTGTGACCTTAATTTTAATTGTTGAAGAATGTTTTGGCATTATAATCCAGATTTTTGGTCATAAAGATGCTGCGATATCCTGATAGTTCTTTGTGAAACCTTACAATTTTATGTCGATAAATATAATGTGTTTCACGATTTAAGTTCTGTACAACACCATATCTTGAGGTTTTCATCTAAGAAATGTGGTGTTTGATTAGTTTACCTTCAGGAAGATACAGCTTTTGTGATAAAGAGCAGGGAGGTTGGGGACAATGCAAGCTTTTGTATTTTATTGAATAATCTTAGTATGGGTAATTGCCAGCTACCAACTAAATGCATCACTGCCAAATGTAGTAAATCACATGATTTATTCAACCTATTGAAGGCTGGTCGGCCTGTAATATTGGAAAACAGTAGGAACTCAAACAGCACTAATAATTTGCCTTAGGTATAGGTCTATAGGAGAGTAAAGCTATTTTCAGCAAAACGGTAGGGAACTAGGAGGATGATATTTAGCTACATGTGTATGAAAAGAATCAGAATGTACAGAAAATATTGGCTTGTCAAACTATTTGCTTGTTCTTATTGTGAAGCAGAAAAGTTTGTGCTACAGATTAAGAATCTATCCTTTAGAATCGTCTTTGAACTATAGGAGTGATTAAGTATTTCTCTCCAGCTATGGTGGGGCTAATGTTGATAGGAAATGGTGAGGTAATTGCTAGGGATCTGTGGAGGAGGGGAGCAATATATGGTTATACGAGACCGTAAATTGTTTTGGATTACATGATAGTTGTCCTGCTATAACAGCTTGCATCTTGTTGTCTATAACTGTATATATGAYTTTCTAGCAGATATCCCCTATATGATTTCGCCCCATTAATTTATTTTTCAGGAGATAGCATRAAATTAGCATAATTTTTAGAGTTGGATAGTATTTATGCAAGTCTTCCTCTTCTGCCTAATTTTGTTGCCCTCAGATCTTGGTTTCCTTCATTCTTAAGCCTTAAAGCTTCAAAGTTCAAAACAAGCCCATCTTTTAATATGACTTTTTATCATATTATGCTTACATAATTTTCATTAGTCACAGATCATTGAGGGTATTCATATGCTTCTTTGGTTTCTCATATTGATCAGGTTGGGGACCTCATTCATATTTCCACATGTTGGAAGAATCCAGAAATGGCGTTCAGCTTCCAATGAACAATGCCAACTCTCTCAGCGTTCGTACGACAGAGATGGAAGGCGTACATGTAGAACCTAGACATGGTTCAGATGGGTCAGAATTTCAACATTACCAACGAGGTGACAGGGAAGGTGGGATGAGTTAGTGCTGTTTTTTTTTTTTTTTTTTTTTTTTTTTTTTTTTTTTTTTTTGTCCATAGTTTTGTATATATCGTGTAAATCAATGGAGTTAATTCCTTGCTCGAATATTGGACTTAGTTGGCTTCACGCTTGTATGAATGAGTTCGTTTAGTCTAACATAGATATTCAACTACTGCCATGGGAACCTATGGAAAATCTTAGCTGATAAGTAGTTTTAAATTGTTTGGTGCATTTCTAATTTGAATTTCGCCAATATGTTTGGTATGACCGTATGACAGAATGGGTTGGGCAAAATTGATGCATAATCTAGCATTATGTTTCGGTGCTATGCCTTGTGGAGTGGTGCTCTACCTTGTGTGCAGTTTTTCTTGTTGAATCCTCCTGGCTTTTTGCGCGTTTAAGCTTCTCCTTGAAAACTTGAAATACATATGTTAACATAGAGAAGGAATGCTATTCAATTATAGTGTTTGGMCAAAAGTCTGATGTTACATTCAACATGATTTGGTCAGTTTTGGTTGATTTATGGGGTTCATGATTAAATCTGGGATAATGCATTTTCCTCTAAGGAGGTGTTCGCAGCTATGCGATCTCCACAAATGGGAATCATAAAGGAAAGCATGGGGAAAGGAGCAACATGTGCCGGGAAATGTAAGAACACACCCTAACAAGGCAGGTGAGTTGAACATTATGACAGAACGCCTATGATAGTTTGACAACCACAAATCCGTGCAACACCCAATCTTGTTAGTCTTGAGAGCATGTGCAATGGCTTCCCCAAATGTTCCTCCAATTATAGTGGATCCCTTGAGTAACTCAACCATTGTGGGTAGATTATTCATTACTTATTCATATATGGGGAGTAGGTTAAATGGTAAGGTCACCAAACTAAAAAGCACATTGGACCACCTTATTTTATTTTTATTTTTCATCTTATTATATTTGTTGCCAATTGTTGTTTGACATGTGTTGAGTTAATTTATTTTTCTATTGTCAAATAATGTTGTGGGACATATTTGGAGACGTTAACCATTGTAGAGAGGTTACTAATAATTTGGATGAGTAAATAGAAAAAATTAGTAAGATATGATGTGTCAAAAGGAGAAGAGGAGAGAGGAGAGTAGGGGTGCCCAACCATTGCACATCCCGTGTTTGGGGATGTTTAGTCAATCTATTCCAAACAATGCCTTCCCAATTGAACTTTCCTCCATAGTTTTTGAGGGCTTTATAGGCTTTGCATATGACTAATCCCTGCCAGTTTGTGGGGACTATAAGGTGGGATCTCATGTAATGGCTTGTTTATTTCTAAGACTCACCTTCATAATTCAGACTTTGCTACATCATCTTTTAYCTAATTTTAATTATTCRGATTCATGTGAGATTTTGCACTTTATCTCTAAGACTCTATTTTATATTCACTTAAAACACCTCCAAACATTTGTTTTATCCATAAAGTTGTTATCTTTAAACATTTTTTTTTAGGGATTTTCTACACTATACCCCTAAAAAATTGCATTTTCTACAATATACTCCCATTTTTCTTGCCTTCTCCATTGTGCCCTTGATTTTTGATATCCTTCTACAACATAACCTTTATGGTTAATTTTAACCATACACGGTTAAGTTTATTCAAAATTAAAAAAAAAACAGAAAAGAAAATAAAACTAAACTAAACAACCACCTCACCCCACACCCCCACTCCACCACCCTCCCCTCAAACGACCATCGCACCAACACCATCTCACGTCGCACCAGTCGCCACCAGACCTAGCAACCACCTTCGAACACACCCACCAACCGTCTTCGATTTGAAACCCAAACCCCACCCAGCAACCACACCCTCGCCGCACCTTTGAACACACCCAACAACCACCAACACAACCTGGAAGTGTTGGTTATGGGTTTCGAAAATCGATTATTGGTTTCAAAACACAATTTGGGTTTCGATCTGGGTTTTAAATCACAAATTGGGGGGGGGGATTGATTTTAGTTTTGAAAAATTCTAGGTTGCGAGTTCGCGAGTAAGGTGGTGTGTGGGGTTGGGTGCGTGGTTCGCGAGTGTATGATTGTTAGGTGCGTGGTTGGATTGGGGTTGGGTGGTTCACAAGTTTGTTGGTTTATGGTGGTGGTTCGTCAGTTAGCTGGTTGTTCGGTTCGTGGCTCGTGATTCGCGAGTTGGGTGATGTGTGGGGTTGGGTGCGTGGTTGGTTTGGAGTTAGGTGGCTTTCAATTGGTGAAGAGGTGGTGGTTGCTGGTGGTGTAGTGACAGTGCGTTCTAGTGGGGTTGGCTGCGACGGTGGAGGGGGTTGGTGGTGGTGGTGTAATGGCTAAGGAGTGGGGGTGGTGGGGGTGGTTGTTTTATTTTTATTGATTTTTTGGTTTTTTATTTTGTTTTATGATAAAAAAAAATAAAAATTAACCTTAGTTTAACCTTGTTTTGTTAAATAAAATCATTAAGGTTATAATGCGGAAGGTTTTCGAAATTTAGGGGTACAATAGAGAGGGCCAAAAAATAGGGGTATATTGTAGAATACGCGATTTTTCAAGGGTATAGCGTAGAAAATCCCTTTTTTTAATACACTTAGGCTATGTTCTCGTCAGCTTATTTCAATATGTTTCGGTAAAAATAAGTTCAATTCAGTAAAAATTAATTCTTAAGAAATTTGCTAAGGTTTCATTAAAAATAAGTTCAATATAATAACAATAAGTTCAGTTTAGTACTAATAAGTTCGGTTCAGTAGAAATAAGTTCAATTCTTCAAAATTCAGTTGACGAAATTTATTAAGGTTTCAATAAAAACAAGTTCAATACTAATAAGTTCGATTCGGTAGAAATAAGTTCAATTCATGAAAGTCAGTTGACTGAAACGAAATCCTATTTAAAGCAAAATGTTTAAAACATGGGGCCCATTTGGAGACTCAACATGAGTTTGGTTTYTCAAGTCTTACTTTGAAACTACCAAAAGTCTTGTACCATATTATTAATAGAGTCTCACCAAAACTCAACCGAAAACTCCCATTGAGATTGGAGATAAACATGCACAAACTATTTTTGTCTTTCATTTAGCATATTAACTTTATGTTCCCAAGTATACTAAACTGAAGTATTTTTAGTGTTGCAAGCAGAGCACACTCATACTATACTAAAAGAAAGTTGTGAGTAACTTCATGATTGGGTCTTTCACCTTTTCTTTCTGATTCGACCTTTACTTACCCTTACCTTGATAGTAGTCTAGTATAGCTTTTTTTGCTATCTTCTCGATGGTAGGTTTTGTTGATAGCCTTTGTTTAGAGACTCAACTTTTGCTTTAATCATCCTTGTCTCAATGGTTGGATCCTCTTTTTAAACGTGCATGTCTTGGTTGGTTCTTAAGTCACCAACTTTTTTTTACAAGCCCTCAAAAAGCATCTACATCAAAGATTAAAAAAAGCTTGACATAGATTGACATTTCTTGACATGAGTTGTACCAATGCAAATTTGCCTAGCAAAAAACGCCACGACATGATTCTTGGCATTTGACATCAGGYAGGGGCAGTTCTTCTCTTAGGCCGGTAGGGGTTTGGGCCCCCTTGAATTAATAAGATATAATAAATATTTTTCCCGATATTTAATAATAAAAATTATGGCAAAATGGTAGGGTGTTTAATATTTTAACTAAGAGATCCAATGATCAAACCTTAGCCCCCTTACATGTTTTGCTCAAGATCTGCCACTGATATTAGGAATGAAGTTTTTGGCATGCATTGGAAAGTTGAGCACTCTTAAAACACAACACTCCACTTACTATGTTCAACAACCCAACCTATATTTTATGGTGCGCTTAGCTCCCGCGCTACCACGCAAGGTTGCGTTGCGCCACCACTTGTATCTCGCAGCTCGAGCTTATAAAAAAAATCTTTGTTCACACCAATTCGAACCTAACTTCTTCTAATCACGATTTCATCCYTGCTCTACACGTTTTCTTCTCTCATAATTATTCTTCTAAACTCTAACATTCTCATAGTCTCACAATATTTAAATATTCATTTCAAATACTCATGAAGTTAGCCTTTTCTCCTTGTAAAAAAAAGTAAAAATTCTTTTCATTCATATACATTCATTCACATATATTTATTCACAAATTATTTCATTGGGTATATCCATGTGAAACGAGTCAAATTATAGTATAAAAAAAATCACATAATACATGAAACTCATGTAAATTCTTTCTTTTGTGGTAATTCTTAATTTCTTAACCATTCTCACAATCACAAGTAAAGTTTGACCTTAATTAACCACTAATCCATATTAATTTTATTGTTTAATGTTTCATAGTAAATATGTGATAATAGGGCTAATAATAATATACCTACCAAAGAACATAATCAATTTCTCTTCAAGAGGTATGGAGTTGAGTTGGTTTGAAAAACATTATACTACCTCCATCACGCAATTATAGAAAAAGTTAACTTTTCACGTATTTTGAGGAAGAGATTTAACCTAGTAAACGATCAAATTAATCAAAATAATTCTAACATAATGAAGAATAAGATGATATGTTTATTGTATTAAAATTATTTTGATTAATTTGAACGTTTACTAGGTTAAATATTTTCCTCAAAATACGTAAAAAATCAATTGCTTCTATAATTGCGTGACGGAGGGAGTACAAAAGTAAAGAAGACACTAYTAGAAATAGATTGGGGGTGATGTGTCCTATAACTACCTCCCACACTATTGTGGAGTATTCAATTCTTGTAATCTCAACTCAACAACTCTTTATGCATGGAGCCCTTCTAATTCACTTGTGTTTTCTTCTACGGAGTATATTTATTTGTTTTATGGGTTCCTTAGATAGATGGTTTGTTTGTTGTGCGTAGAAGCTTAATTGGTGTGGATGGTTCTTACTTAAGTGGAAATCGTGGTAGTGTGTTACTTGATGTGTCCGATTAAACTTTTACATGTATATGAGATGGAGAATGCCCACGTGGTCGTGTTCTATTGGTCAACAAGCCTTGATCAGATCCATACAAGTTTATAGTTGTCAATCATTTAATAAAATTCCCCTAATAAAGGGAGGACACTTCGCCCTCGCACATTGACCAAGGGTCTTGTAAAAAGTTTTTAATTAATCAAAGGGGAAATCATATGAGGGTATGAAATTTTACTTGAAACGCACTCTTCCTCAAAGAGGAAAKTAATCTATTATTCACTCTTCTTTACCCTATCTTGATTTGTTACTTACTTAAGCATTGGAATGGAGATAATCTTATAAGGATTATTCTCATTGTTTTGCAGGTGCCTACTGACATGTGACTATAGAAGAACTCAAAGGGACCTTACCTAGGTAGAACTGAGAACTCCATTGTYTGCCCATGAACTGAGGTCATGGATTCGAGGATGAGGCCATGGTAAGGACGAAGTCATGAATAACACCCCCCACATCCAACGAACTACTCGATCTCATTTGCAAATTCACCATTGAAACTTTGAACAACATGGATATTTTCGTATTAGACATTGAAAKAACAATTAATTCTAGGCGGATTTGGATTAATGCATATACAAATTAATTAATTATTGTCGCTTTGAATTCAATCAAGATTAATGCATAATATAATTAATTAATTATATTATTAGGCGTGACAACAAGCAATTAATAGATCTTAATTAGCAATAATAATGGTAATTGAAAATTTACATACATGAAAGACGAAAAATGTACAAGACTTACCTTTGATCACTAGCAAAGACAAGACAAAAAAAGTGGTTAAAATTGAAATTGATTCTCCTTTGCAATTATTAATTACACARGGAAAACAAAGCAAAAGTTAATAATAATAATACTGAAATCGAATTGAAGAGAAAGAAAAGAAAATATAATTTTGCATGTATATTGATATAGAATCATTAATTAATCCATATTACATGATTGAAAGCAATTAGAAAAGCAATTAAAAAACAAGAGGAAATAAAGAGAAAAGGAAGAAGAGAGATGACATTTATGAGTTTTGTAGCCTCATAAATTATACCAAACKATGCGTTGTCGAAACAATTCATGAATGATTTCCTTTGAATGCCCAGATCTATTGAATTTGAGTGTGTTTGAATGTGTTTTATTTTGAAAGAGTTTTGAAATTGATTTTTAAGTGTTTTTGAGAGAAAAAATCGCTAGAACTCCGTTAGGTCGAGTTGTGTTGTGAAATGAGAAGTCGAGGGTTCTTATTTATAGCCCAAAATAACATGAGAYCTCGTGATTATAGGCGTAATAGTTTCCAAGTGGGTGTAATATCACCAAAAAATATTTTCCCAAAATTGCTTTTTAGAGTAAATTCGAGTTGAAAACAAAGAAATATGATCATTGCAAAGTATCGATATTGACACATGCYCACTCTTTTAGCCACAACTCACGTTTTTCATGTTAGATTGATGCGATTCTAATTGCGTTGGAAACTAGACTTCAGTAGTTTCGAAACGGTAGCTCATATGCCTAAATTGGACGCTTAGAACTTAAGATATGGCATTGGGAAAATGGATCAGTTAAATAGTTGCAAACATGTACTAATCGGCTGATTTTTCTTTGAACTGGTCGGTTTGTCTTTGAACCAGATGGTTCAAGCTGCTATTTCTGAATTTTTATCTATCTTTTGGCTCGGTTTTTATAGGGGATATCTATGTAAATTCAAGGGGGCTTTTCTATCTTAGTTTGAGGAGTGTTTAAAGGGAGAAATCAWACTTTGTAATCATACTTTATTCCACCATAATTTAGTTTACTATTTATTTTACATATTCTCTCTCAATAAACCCTAGTTTTAGTTAAATTCAATATGTCAATAGTTCATCATTAATTCTTCAATTCTAAGAACGCTTTGGTATTATTCTTCATCCTTAATCTCTTATATTCATTGTTTTTTTTTTTTTTAGAAAAGGTAAGACAGATATCATTAAAGCTCAAAAATCACACACCACATACAATCCTGAACAAGACAGAAAAGCCAACAAAAGGAAGCAAGCCAACAAGACCTGCTACGCAACACAAGGCAAACTACAATTATTCAATAAAGCGTAAAACAGAGCTTCTAAGTTTCCTAGGCTTAATGGCACCTAGCCTAAGTTTTACAACATCAAACAAAGCGTTCACCATCACTGTAGGGGCACAAAGACATGCATTCCACAACGCATTATTCCTATGCTTCCAGAGACCATAAATGAGGTAGTTCAAACAAGCAAACAAAACTTTCCTTCACAAACAACCCGTGACACACCTATCCAACCACTTGCCACTACTAAGCACACTATCCCAAGCTCCTAAAATCTGCAATCTGTGCTGCCAAACTCGGATACATTTTTGACTATAAATACACTCATAGAAAAGGTGTTGCAGGGACTCAGAGGCTTGGTGACAAATGGGACACAAAGCATCATCAACTTGAATACCCATTTTGATAAGCCGATCTTTAGTCTTAAGCCGATCATGAACTGCAAGCCAAGCAATGAAGGAAGTCTTAGGAATACTAACCATAGAACAAATCCATTTGCCCCACCAAACATTAGGAGCATCCCTTTTCAACCACATATACCCCGAAGAGGGAGAGTAGCCATGCTTAGAATCAGAAAGCCAGACATTCCTGGAAAAACCAGACTTCATCCTATCTTTAATCCGACCTAACTCCTTCCAACTCCAACAGGCAGTAGCAGGAACAGCATAATCCCAAACATTCGTGCCCTTCAGATAAAGATGATTAATCCATTTGATCCTATTTAATCGTGCCTTATTGTAAATTGATGATACCCAATTACTGCTGATTTGCTGTTATCGGGAACCMTAACCCCAGACTTTTGCTTGTTATAGTTTATTTGTATTTAATTCATTGCCATGATTAGTAGTAGCTAAGATAATAAATCAAAGGCCTGTTTACTAATCTAGATGCTTTTAATGAATTAATAATTAAATGTTACTTCCTCGTGGATTCGACCCTGTTACCACTAGCTACATTAGTTTGTTTTAATAGGTTATTTTTTTTATAGGTGTGCATCAAGCCTGTCAAATTTTTGCGCCGTTGTTGTTGAGTTCCCTAGTGTTTTGAGTGATGACAAACAGTTGCAAGAATAGGTACATTGGTCTGATGAATACAGCTTGTTTGAACAGTTGAGATACTGTTCTTAGTCACTTGAAAGATAGTGACATGTATGCTAACAAGTTATATTGTGCAAATCGCTATATGTGTTTGGCATGCAGGAATTCCAACTATTGAAGCAGAAAGTCCTTCGAGGAAGACTCGAGAAGATCAAGCTTATGTTGAAGATCAAGGAAGCTTYGAGAAGTTGAGGAACATTGAAGATTAGTTCTAGGATTAGAATAAGTCTTCTTGTTGTATTAAGTGCATGAATGTGTTTGTTGTGTGCTTGTATTATTCGTTGATGGCATTGGGCTTTGAACTTTCTCTCTTAGAGTTGAAGGCAACTAAACCAGTTGGTTGGTTGACTTTGACCCTATCAGTTGGGAGAACAGTTGTACTGTTCTCACAATGCGGATCATCTTGTCAAAGCAAGAAAATATTTTTGGAAAGTTTTCTAAAACATTTTTTTGGAAAGTTTTTTCTTAAACGGTTTTATGGAAACTTCAAAGATGATCTAATGGGAATATATGTTTAGATATATGGTAATTACTTGAGATGCAATTAAAGTAACATAAGATATTATATCATCTAAGTATGAAATAATATCTTATGGGACTTTCCTAAAAATATAGGGAATAAGATATATCTTTATTTATCTCATATCCTAGCGTGCTCATTTAGTATTGTTTAGGCCTTTGGCTATAATATCCATGCATATAGACTCACGAAAAGACTTCTCTCCATGTTCTTTAAAAGGTGTATTTTTGAGAGAAAGAAAAGAGAAAAAGTCCAAGACTAGATCAAGCAAGTATCGTTCATACACAAGAGTGCACACATATTGAGCGATCAAATACTCTTGTAAACTCATAATAAGGTGAGTAATTGAGAGAAAAGTAAGTTGTGTTGAATTACCAACGAAGGGGTTGGTGATTGGGTAGCTATTGATAGTTCATTAGCGAGTGCTTGTAGAGTTCAAGTTGCGAATTAGCACACTTGGGTTGAGTGTGGGGTGACAATTGTACGTATGAGTTCACGTACATTGTGAGTGAGAGTTGCTTTGTATTTCGGAGTAGATTAATAAAAGCAACTAGGGTAGGAGGACGTAGCCCAGAGTTGGGTGAAACCTCGTTAA
>SNQN01001694.1:75369-88091 GCA_008642245.1 Bassia scoparia | reverse complement strand
CTAGCTGTCGTAGGTTGTGATGTTGTGTTAGTGTATGTTGATGAGCGTTTGCGTTGGCCCAATTTTCTTGCTTTAACGAGGGCATGGGAATTTGTAGAGAGTTGTTGTTTTGGAATTCCCAGTGAAGTGACCTATTTGGCAATTTGACCATAACTTGTGGGCGTTTGCGCGTACACAGTTTGGGCCTACGAGAAAGCTGAAAACGGCAAAAAAATAAAGCTTGGGCGCAATTAGACGCAAAGCATTCAGCCTATTTTGGCTGAATTTCGTGGCCCTTGTAAGTGAGCAATTTGCCTCATTTGCCATTTGTTCTTTTGTAGCTGTTGTTTGTTGCTTAGCTTTCTTCTGTTATTGTACTTTCTCCATTATTGCTTTACACCATTTTTTTGTTTTTGGTTGTTTTTTTTTTTGGTTGTACATTTGCTTTTGTGAATTTGCTGTTGGTAATAGTTTTGTTTTTGGCCCTTGGTTTGCTTCTTCTAATATCCTAAGGTTTCTAAGTAATTTTACTGTACTTTCTGAGTAGATAGTCACGTGATTAAGTTTAATATATTATATTAATTATTCTTGGTTTGTTTCATTATGGCGGTTGCCATTTGATGTAGTGGCCGTAGTTTCAGATTTTTGTTGCAATTGAATGTGTGGGTTTTTGAGCTTTCTCTGCCTTTGGCTTGTGTATTGGCTTAAGAAGTGTTGAATGCTTTGGAATTATTTCATGGCTTATGTGAGTGCTTTGCAATTGTCGCTTGTCAATTTTGGTGCAAGATTGTAAGTGAGGTTATTGCCAGTTGTATTTTCTAGCTTAACTACTGTCGTAGTAGAAGATGATAAGTAGTAGCTTGCTATGTGTCCGCGGATTATGCCTGTTGAATGTATGCATATGCCTTGGATAATTCTTGCTTGTGTTGATGATGAATAAACCTTTCATGCCTATTTGCAACAAGTTGTGCTCGTCATTGTGTATTGATTTCACATTGTAAGTGGTTCTTAAGAGCTTTGAAAAATGCACTTTGTTAAATAGGTGATTACTTACTAAATTTGAGGGATTATGGCATATGAGTAAGCGTATACACCTTCTTGAAATCCTCGTTGCATATATAATATTGGGTGAGAGGAATTGTACATTCGTTTAGGCATTTAATATGTCGATCTATGGGAAGAAGAGTTCGTTCTTCTTGTTTTTTCTAGTTGTTGACTATTGTCCGACTGTCAGGAAATTTGTCATTTCCTTTTTTGGACATTGTCTGTGTTGATTTAGCTAGTAAGCCCCAGAGGTTGCTGTTGTTTTTGTTTTGGTATGTGTGGTCGAGGAGTGTCTATTTTGTTTGCTCGTTTTTTTATGCGCCTTCGTGTTTCGGTTGTTCGTTGTTTTCGTGAATCTTTGCTCGAGTTCTGCTTGTAGGCTAGTGCTGTAGTTGTTTAACGTATGGTAGTTGTGATAGAAGACTGCTGTCATGTTGTTCCGTTAGGGATGAGGGGTACTATAGGATAAGGTTCTGAGGTTATGTTTGGCTTGTTTGTTGTTGGTTTTTTCCTGGCGATTGTCTGATCATGTTACTGTTTTGCTATCGCGTTCGTATGAAATGTGGACTGGTTGTTGTGTAAGTTGCTTTCACTTTTGTCTTATATTGGTCTTTGTTTTTTGCTGTGTTAACTCGTTGGTTTGCTAATTTTCGTATCATCTCTTGTGGCAGAGCGATTAAGCCGTACTTCGTGACGTACGTGGACTGTCAATTACGATTGGGTTGTGATCTTTTTTCGTACTAGAGTTTCTTTCGAGCCTGTCGTGAGAGGAGTTATGTTGTTGGGTCATCCTCTGAGGCTGATTTGCTTGGTGGCTTCTTAGGATGTTCTGTTTTAACCTCTTTGGTTGTGTCTGTGTCGTCTGAGATCAGTCATATTCACTTGCTCCAAATGTATTCTGGGTTGTTCTGGGGTTGTTTTGGTCTAATTGGTGGTTGCTATGTTTGGATACACGGAACCCTTTCAACTTTCCCGTGGGGGGGTAAATGGCTGTGACCTAGCGACTTTGCTTGTGATGTTAATCTTTCGGGTGTTATTGCTTGCTGTTTTTTCACTTGAAATCTTGTTCGCGCTTCTCTATTATGAGTTTTAGTAGTTAGCTGTTTGCACGGTCTGATTCTCTTCGTTGAAGTTCTTGCTACTGTTCTGCATCGATTTCCGCTGATATAGCATATGCTCCATTTGTTTTCCGTAGCTGTTTGTTTGTAGTTGCGTTAGAGCGACTATGGGTCGAGTTGGTGAGGAGAGGAGAGCGTTCATTCGGGTATGTTTGTTGTAGGCATCTTACCTCAGAGGCTAAGTATGGATTGTGACATTTCAAGGTCATGTTATGAATCGGCGACGGATGGTTTAAGTTTGGTTTTCATGAGGTGCAATTCAGTGGCCCGTCTCCCTTTCCCCCCTCGGACAAGCTCACGTTAGTAGTATCGATGTGCTGTGCGCATGCTGTAGCCTTCGTAGCTAGTTGTTGGTTAGGATTTTTTAGTGTATTTGATTATGTGGGTATTGTTTTTTATTTGGTCAATGTTTGCATTTGGAATTGTACTTGCAATTGCAACAAGTGTGTGTTGATTTCTGGTTTTGTATTCCGAATTATATCTTTTATATAATATATACTAGTATTTGGCCGCGTGCAACGCACGGGTTCACTTTTGTAATTGCGTTGATTTTTTTTTTATTTGTGTGAAGTAATCATAGAGTAGTGCATATGGATGTATTGATAATAATGCAGAGTGAATGAGACATTAAATCAAAAGGTATGTTTAATTATTGTTTTTGATATTGAAAAAAATAAGTGTTTCTATGATGGTTCTTTATACAGATTTTTGAATTACTATGATTCCAGTCTCCGCCTCTCAGCTGAATGAGACAAAATTGATTGAATGAATTATTGTGTTTTGTTATGAAGAAAAATATAATTATCAGTTGGAGTGAGAAAAGAACTTTACACAATATATATAAACATATTATCTTTTGTAAGGTATCACTATGATATTTATAAGAAAGAAAATAATGCATATTACATGATGAAGAATATGTTTGAATGATATTATTTTGTTGTCGTATCATTACCATGTTATTTAAGATGAAAATATTATGATTTATAAGAAAAGTGGAAGATATTGGTCAGAGTGACAATCGTCGATTTTTGGGTTAAGTTTTCGTCTATTGATGTATTTACTTTGCCTTATATAGAGTACTCTATTTTACGGTAAAAATGGTGTTTTGAAAAGGTGGAACGAGCCTAGTTATGATCGTCATCTATGACATATTTAGAAGAATGATAGGAAAAAGATGGAATATCACACGTGATCTTTAATTTCTTCAATTCCATTTTACTAAAAGGAAGTAGATGTAGAGATTTTATTTTATTGCGACGATAGTATGCTAAATAAAGGAAAAAAAAAATACAAAGAAGTGAAGAAAATAGAGAGGAAATATGTTAATTATAAGATAAGAATATTGAAAAAAATATGAAAGGAAAATATAGACGAAAATGAAAAAAAATAGAATATTTTACAACAAAAAGGAGAAAAATAGGTAAAGGGAATATTAAGAAACATTTAAATAAAAATTAGGAAATGCCACGTGAGCAAAAATGTGGCAAAACCCCTAAATAAAAATAAGAGGAAAATGGAAAAAAGGTAAAAAAATAAGAATCTTTTACGTAGAAAAGAAACAATATAGGGGTAAAAAGGAAAAAATTAAGAAAAATGAAAAAAAGCGTAATTTCCTGTGTAAAAACATATAGGAAAAACCAAAATCATACAATGTAAGGAATTTACGATGGACCGTTTTTGCATTAAAAAATGTATCTTAATAATAAATATTGTATTGTCTGGATATTTTTAAAAGTTTTTTCATTTGAGGTTTAATTTTGATTTTTTAATTTGTTAGTGTGATGATTGTATATCAATAAGTGATTTTATTCACTGTATGAAAATACCTAGTAAAAATTAACAAGTATAGCTAATTATTTAAACTCAGAAAATGATGCAGTATGTTTTTAATTTCTAGGTGCAATTAGTTATTCTGTACAGGTTATGCTTTTTTCTCTAATTTGGTGTCATTATTATTATGCATTGCTTAATATAAATTACAAAAAGTATTCGCTCAAATTGACATTTTGTCAACCGATTGCTTGTTTCGAAAATTAGTTTGGGGTTTTGTCATTGGTAATAAAGAAATATAAACAGAAACCGCTTGTTAGCTCGAAGCCCGCAAGACGCGTTTTTAAATTTATGGTAGGGACAAGCCGTAAGCGAATGCAAAGTCAAAACGAAGCAATAGCCACGACCAAGTGAAGGTCGAAAGCATATCAAAGTCAAAGCACACATTCCCCTATTGAAGTCGTATCATCCTCGCAAGGGCCAAGAGTTAGTCCGATTGCGTATACGCAGTACAAGCATTTACAAAAAGACATTGTTGTACGCAATCGTGGCTATACGCGACGTAACCTCAAGTTTAATTCTCAAGAAAACTAGCCAAGATGGGATACAACAGATCAAGTACGCTCTAGCAAAAAGACATTGCTATACGCAATCGTGGCTATACGTGATGTTACCTCCATTAGAGTTCTCCCAAACGACTAGCCGAGATGTTGTACAACAGTTCAAGCACGCACCAGCAAAAAGACATTTGCTATACGCGATCGTGGCTATACGCTGCGTTACCAGTATGTTAATCTTCCCAGACAACTAGCCGAGATGGGATTAAAAAAAGTTCAAGCAACCACTAGGTCCAAACGGAGGCATCGATACGGACACGTCCCTATTCTATTTAAAAGTACAAAAAATACATGTCCCTATTCTATTTATTTTTACATGTAACATTTCGCGAACAGACATGTCCCTATTCTATTTGTTTTTGCATGCAACATTTCGCATGATAGGTGTATTTTTGTGGTTTATACCTTTTGTTTATGTAATAACCATGTATATATATTATTTTCTATTCTAKCTCATGTATGTTCGCATTTCATATTGATATTATTTCGCATAATATCAATTCTATTTAGATCAATTTTTTTCGCATAATGGGTATGTTTGGAAAAACTAGCGGTAGAGGTAGCTGTTAGCGGTAGAGGTAGATGTCATCTGTAACGGATAGATGTAGCTGTCGACTAGTTGCGGTTGAAGTTGATTATAATTTGTTAGTGTTTGGCAAAATAAGTAGCAGTGAATAGCATTCTGTAATTATTAAAAAATGTTATATATAAGAAGTAAATGTTAGCGTTTGAGAAAAAAGCTACTTCGGAAACTACCAATATGTAGCTTTTGCCAAAACTCTACCTCAAACGCTACAAGCTTACCATGAAAACGCTACTCATCCAAACACTCCTATTAGGTCGTCCTGTTCAGCAATGATAGCGTCTGGAAGTAGCTCTTTAGCGGTATAACTATGCGTGCTTAATAAAGCTTAGTATAAATAGCGTTTTGAAAAGTAGCGTGGGCTAGCGACGAAACTAAAATTGTCACAATAGTGAGTGTTCGGCAAAAATAGAGGTTAGAATTTACAATAGAAGAAAATTAAATTACCAAGTAGCTCTTTTATCCTAGCTTAAAAGCTAAAACGCTACTCTTCTACTAGCGTTTGAAAAAGGTAGCGTTTAACGCTAAAAGCTACTCAAAAACGCTACCTTGCCCGAACACTAATAAAACTAACCAAGTAAGCTCTAAACTAGTCAGAATGCTAAAAGCTACCTAAAAAAGCTATGCGAACCACGCACCCTTAGATTAAATTAGAGTTTCGACCAAGTCAAAAACTCTAAAAGCTACCCCAATAAGCTAACATCCTATAACACACTCAATATACAACACATGACCTAATTGGTTCTTAAAAACCTTATACTCATAAATTAATTGGCAAACGGGTCGGGTTTGACCCCTCCTATTAAAAACGCGTTTGCGGGTTCGCCCTACAGCGGGTTTCGGTTTATATTTCATATTTCATGACCCAACTTTTATCGAGTCGCGGTTTTTGACATGTCAAATTTGATGTCGTTGTTTTTTTTTGCTGAATTATTCACATTACATCAAAACATGATCTAAGCATAGTATTTTCAGCATAAAAATTGTGTTAGAAATTTGCATAAAAAACTTGATTTTTGTTAATAATTAGTTATTGTTATTTTTACTACGTTTTTCATCAGTTGTATACTTCATATGCTTACATCTAACATATTAAAAAATCAAAATAAATCAAATGAACACTATTTAAAATATACTCAGAAACTACAATGATTAGTTATTATTACAATTATTTTTATTAATGAAAAGGTTTCCTGGTAAATTTCCTACATTTTATGATGTTTTTTTTATTTGCCTATATGTTTTATACACAAGAAATTACCTTTTTTTTTCATTTTCTTCTTTAATTTTCCTTTTTACCCTCTTATTGTTTTCTTTTTTTGTTGGAAAGATTTCTTTATTTTTTTACCTTTTTTCTCCATTTTCTTCTTATTTATAATTTTTGTGGGTTTTGCCTATATGTTGTCACGTGGCATTTTTCCTATTTTATTAAATTTCTTTAAGTTTTTACCCTTTTACCTTTTTTCCTCTCTTTGTTGTAAATATTTTCTATTTTTTCATTTCGTCTTTATTTTCCTTTCTATTGTTTAAAATATTTTCCTATAATTAACATAAATTCTTTCCTCTATATTTCCCTCTCTTGTTTTTTTTTCCTTATTTTATGTTTGATCATAATAAATAATCCTATTTACTTCTTTTAGAAAATGTACGATAACACTGAACAATTAAAAACACTGTGTATTCATCTTTTCCTTTTAATTTCATTCTTCTGTTCCCATTTTCATCTTTTTCTTAAAATGACTCTTTCGAGAATCTACCTAAGAAATTAACATGATCGACTGTTCACTTATATCCTCACATTTATAAATTTCAAATACTGCCTTAAAACAAATGACACAAAAATCATCACATATCTCTATGAAATCAATAGTTTATATCCTCTTAAGACGCTATAACATCATACCTCTTGACATACGTATAGTTACAAAAGATAATATTGTTTTTTTTAGTTCTTTCAAACTCCATGTTTTATTTTTTTCACTAAAACACAATAATTATTCAAATCAATCTTTGCTACTCATTTCGCTGGGCGCGATGACAATAAGATAATACATTTACAATTTTAGATCTCAGAACAACAACTGTATATTTCTTCTTTCAACATAAATATCCATCAATTGTATGTACTTTATCTCGATATTCAGATTATTGCATCCATCACATGCGGAGGATGATACTCGATCATATCCGATATGAAATGACAGACATCCATAGAACCTACTTTACGTTTCATAAAGTCATTTATAAGCGTTTCTATTTACTCCTCTAAGTGATATTAACTGAACTACTCTCATACAGCTAGCTCATATATCCTGTCACGCACATTATAAAATCATACGTTCAAAATACACATACATCGACGTTAGCATATATTCAATATATAATAATCAATCAAAACGAATAATTCGGACAAAATAAATACACTAAGAATAACACCAAGTTGCCAAATTTAGCCAATCATTCCAAATGCAAAACATTGACCCAAAAAATACAGAAACATAAAAACCAAATACAACAACTCTACTACCATCAAAAACGAAAAAAAAGGCATCATAACTCGCGCAGAACATACTAGCGTCGTCAAGACAAGGACAGGAGAAGCGCCAAGAACATACGATACTACTATGAACACTACTTTAATGAACTATACCTTAACTGGGAAAAAAACGACAAAGCAACTAAAGCACTGCATGAAACTCACAACAATCGTCGCTCTCTCTTGAGTAGCCATCCATGCGCTCCCACAAAGTATGACGCTCTCTCTCCCTGCAAAACTCCGCCCTTTGCGCTTAGACGCCTACCAAACAGTCGGAAAAATGGTGCATGTTGTAGCGGAAATCGGGAGAGTGTGCACGAGGTCCAAGGGTTCGCCGTGGCTTCTCATAATCAAGAGGGAGACAAGTTTTCAGTGAAAGCAAACAGAGCTGCCGACGTTACAACATAGCAAATGACAGTAGGAAGTCACAGCCATCACCCCCCACGCGCGAAAGTGAAAGGTGTTCGTAGGATATCGCAACAATAGGACAACCAACTCCTTAGGCCGAAACACCAGAAATCTTGGAAGCAAAGTGAATTGAGACTGACTGACCGGGTTAAGAACAAAATCCCTAGAAGCAACACTTCGCTCGAGGATGTCCCATAATCCTCCTCACAGAAAACCCGAAGAACTCTGTAACGAAAAGAGAAATCAACCATCGCTGAAGTCACACGTAATCCGACGTAAGGTAAATCGCTGACTGCCACAAGAATGATACGAACAATTAGCAAACGAGGTGCTAAAAAAAAAAGACAATTAGACAAGTGAAAGAACTTACCCGTCCATTCCTCGAACGGATAGAAACGTAATGATCAGGGGAAGCAAACATAACTCAGAGTTATCCTAGTTAGTCACCCTCCATCCCTAACGGGAACTGCGTAGTTTCTTTCCTCTCGATACTGGCTGCATCACAAGCAGAATCGAGCAAAGATTCAGAAAACAAACGGGCAGCATAACGCTAACAAATGGACATCCCGCATACAAACCAAAAAGCCCTCTGCGGGCTTATAGCTAATCAACACAACCATGGTCAAAGGTAATGCACAATTTCCTGACAGTCGGCGAAATAGTCAAGCAACTAGAAAAACAAGAAAGAGCACTTCTTCTCCCTAGTGAAATAAATGACCCTAACGGAATGTACAATTCCTCTCACAAAATTCTATATGCAACGAGATTTACAAGAAGGTGTATAATACGCTTACTCATATGCCATAATCCTCAATTTAGTAAGTAATCACCATTAACAAGTGCTTTTTCAAGCTTTAAGCCACTTACAATGGTGAAATCATACATGGGCATCCACATTGTTGCAAATAGGCATGGAAAGGTTTATTCTATCATCAACAAGCAAGAATTAACAAGGCATAAGTTCTAACATCAGTCATGGTGGTCCAATATTACCRCAACATTATGATTTTGGAGGCCAGGAGCCTGCTATTCATGTGGGTGCAACAAATTCCGTCATGGACGTGCTCCAAGATCGTTTTGCTTACTTGTTGAGTGATACAAAGTAGGTGGAGAGCATTGTAGTGGCGCATGTAGAGTTCTCCGCCTTGAAGTAGCTATTGGGATGCCAGACGCCTTAAAGCTCTCTGTTGCTTTTTTGTCGCATTGGAAGGGTATTCGCCAGTTTCTAGGTAGTCTTTGATGTCTTTGTACCATGGCTCTTCCGAATCGAGGTCGGGRACCTCATTTGTTTCGTCTAAAGTGCAGACGTATGCTAGTTCTTGTGTTCSTTCAATGACTAAGGGCATTTGGGTCACTAAACTCAGGATTCGCACTATGGATGCGAGCTTTGKTTGTACATTTGCAAACMGATTGTCTTCGTGTCGTAGGCAYCTGTATTCGACTTCGTCTTCCTYGGATGCAATGTTCTCAAGATAGGACTGATACWGAGCAAGGCTTTCACTTCGTACCTTCCATCGGCCTGAAATCTGATTCATAATGAGTGAGGAATCACCATATACCCGCAATCTCTTAACGTTAAGTGCAACGGTGGCCTGCAATCTCAGAATACATGCTTCGTACTCTGCGGCATTGTTAGTGACGTCGAAGTCAAGTTTGACGGAAATTGGGGTGTGCTCCTCTTGTGATGAGAATACGAGCACTCCAACTCCACATCCTTTTTTATTAGATGCACCATCGAAGTATAATGACCAACTGTCTTCCTCGGTCATCATAAGTTCCTCGTCTGGAAAGGCAAAGTCCTTAGGAAGGACTTCGTTTGGAAAGTCTGCTAAGAATTCGGAGACAATACTACCTTTGATGGCTTTTTGGAGCACAAACTTAAGGTCAAATTCGGCAAGCATAACCATCCATCTAGACATGCGACTTGCATCCATTACTGGTGGCTTTCAAGAGTATTTCAGAGATCCGCCTTTGCAACGAACCGTGTACTGTCTAGTGTAGCAGCTAATGTCGAAGCTTCCTATGCCCACACTAAAGCCAAGCAAAGTCTCTAGCCTCACGCGAGTAGTGCATAGCCAGGGTTCCTTACCGCCATGCGTGAGCGAGCAGTGGGCGCAAGCGGCGGGGCGGGGGCAGAGAAGTAAGCAGCCGGAATGGAGGCCAGGATGGGTTAGCAGACGATAACAGAAGGGGGGGGAGGAGGCCGGAAGACGGTGGCGAATACAAGGCTGCGTGCAACAGAGCAGCACCAAGTGGCTTGGGTTGCACTCGGGCGTCAGGGGGGGATAGAAGAAGGGGGGCACGACCAGGGTGCGGATAGAGATCTGTGTGTTTCGTAGGACTTAGTCGTGCTATTTTTTTTTTTTTCTCCTTTTTAAGTTATCCTGCTATTTGTTGTTAGTGATTCCTGTGGTGAGTGGGTTTGGTTTTTTTGGCCGCAGAGGGACTGTGGAGGGCGGTTGGTGTAGTGAGGGGGAGGGATCGAGCGTCTGATCTTGGCTCGAAACGTCGGTAGGAGGAAACCGACGGTCTGGTCTCGGAAGGATCCCTCCGATAGGGCGTCACGTGGGCTTGTGTTTGTGTATGACGGCGGCAGGGGAAGGGGCGGTTTTAGGTGATGGGTATATGAAGGGCCGGAGGGGCGCCAGTGAGGCCAGGCGGGCCGGGATGACTCCGAGTTCAGCGCAGCAGGAGACCGTCGCCGGCTGGCGAGCCAGGGCAGGAGAGCAGGTCAGGTAGCGCAAGCGCCTAGGGAGAGGGGGCGCCTGCAGCGGGGTAGACTCCAAAGAGCAGCAACAGTAGGGGAGAAAGAGAGCCCCACGGAGGGGGGAAGGGAGCGGGGTCCAGGGGGGCTGCTGGCCATGTGGCACGGGAGTAAGCCCACAAGACCATCTTGGGGAATCGAAGTATGCACGCCGATGGGGGGCGGGCGATCGCTTAGATAAACAGCAAGTGGGGTTGGAGAGGGTAAAGGCGGCTCGTGCGGACAGACGGGGGGAAGGCATCGAATGGTCATACACACGAGGTCGAAAATCCTCCAGCTCAGCGGGCGGAGAGACGGGAATCACAGGGTGAGCACAGGGGAGGGTAGGAACACGCGTAAGAAGAAGGCTGCTAGGGGGGGGGGAGGGGCTGCCGGGAATGGGAAGTTCTGGGCACAGCGAGGGCAGCCGACGAGAGCGGGGGGGCGACGGCGCGAGCCCCGGTTCGAGGAGCGCGACAGGAGGTGTGTAGATCGGATGGCCGCGGGTAGCAGTCCGGGGCATGGCGGCATAGGACACAGGTCAACAAAAACATGCCCTGGAAGGCCGGGCAAGCGGTTGGGCACAGCCAGGGAGCCCCCGCGGGCGGGACGGAGTGGGCAGAACGAACGCGGGCACCGACGCGGGCGGGGCGGGGGCGGAGAGGCGACCGGGGCGGGGGCGCTTGGAGAGGACGAAAGGGCGGGGGGGCGCGCCATGTCCGGGAGAAAACGCAGGGGGGGAGGGGGGCGGGGCAGCATGGTGGAAGGAAAGGAGCAGAGAAGTAGGAAAAGAGGAGGTAAGCAGAAAGGAGCAGGGGAGGAAACGGGGAAGAGAGGAAAGAGAAGGGGGGGCGCCGAAGAGACGGGAGCGTAACAAGGACGAAGGAGCAGGACGAAGACGCCGGGCCAGATCGGAGAGACACTGCTGAGACGAGCGAGCCGAGCGCGACGACGCAAGACGCAGACGCTAGGGTGGGCTAGAGCGAAGGCCTGCGAACAGGGTGCCGGTGCTCTTCCCCAGTGGCACGGGAGGACCGAGGCGGCGGGTAGGGAGACCAGGAGACCATAGAGGACTCAGGTGGAGGTAGAGAGAGGTGGTTGCGAAGGCGGCGGGGGTGGGGGTTCGAACAGGGCCGACGAGAGCGTAGAACGGGGAGGGTGCGGAGAGAAGGGAACGCCGAGGACCAGAAGGGGGAGGGGTTATGTCAGGGACGCAGTCAGGGAGGAAGGAAAAGACCCGGGGTGACCACAGCGCGAGAGCAGAGCAAGATCAGGGATAGCGCGCCTAGAGCAAGCTGCGGAGGGGCGAGGCGCCAGGGCGATGGTACGCGACAGGCCGCGGAGGCGATGGGACGGGATAGGGGCGCGCAGGCCCGGAGGGCGGGGAGGAGAGCCGGAGGAAGGGGGAGCCAAGGCAGCGCTTTGCTGGTTTTTTACTATGTATACTGGTGGCGCCTGGGCGGAGCCAGGGCAGGCGCGCGATTGTGGATATGGGGCGGACGTGAGGGCTTCTGGGGGGAGATAAGCGGAGGGGGGGGGGCAGACCACAAGTGCGGAGAGGCAAGACAGAGCGGCTAGTCCACGAATAGGAAGGGCTCCGGCGCAGCGAGGGAGCACGCCACGGACGGGGACGGGGCGGCCGCGAGCCCCGTGAGTTAGAGGATAGTGCGGGACGAGCAGCAAGGCAGAGCGGGGAGAGAAGCCGAAGGGGAGAGCGGGTCAGCGGGAGAGTCCTAGGCCAGAGCCACGAGTCAGAGCGATGCGTAAGACGGGTGGGAGCAGTCCTCAGGGGGAGACCGGGTGTCGCACAGTGAGGAGCAGAGATGATCGCCCAATTTGCCGTTAAGAGGAAGCCCGGACGAGAGAGGCGGAAAGGGGGGAGGCGAGTCCCGATATCGTAGGTAAAGGGGACGGGTGCGGC
>SNQN01001694.1:36752-62435 GCA_008642245.1 Bassia scoparia | reverse complement strand
GAAAGCAGTCCTCGACATGTCGTCACCCAGGAATGTAAAGGAGGTCCAAAAGCTCACCAGATGTTTGGCGGCTTTGGGAAGATTTCTGTCCAAATCAGGAGATAAGTGCCAACCCTTCTTCAAGACGATAAAGAAAAATGCCAAATTTGAATGGACTCCTGAGGTAGAAGAAGCTCTGGTCAAGATCAAGGAACATCTACATACGCTCCCCAGGTTGGTGAGTCCCCGATTGGGAGAAACTTTGTATCTCTACCTTGCAGCGTCGAATCACGCTGTTTCCGCTGTCTTGGTAGCAGAAAGAGAAGGAGTCCAGCTTCCGATCTATTTCATCAGCCATGTCCTGCAGAACGCTGAAATCAGATATCCGACTCCTGAAAAGTTCGGTCTCGCCCTTCTTAAGGCAAGTCAGAAGCTCAAGGCATACTTTGCCGCCCATCGAATAGTGGTCTACACCGATCAGCCAATAAAGGACTCTCTTACCCGCTTGGAGTCATCCGGAAGGATGTTGAAATGGGCAATATGGCTGAACGGTTACGACATCATCTACGAACCTAGAAGGGCGATCAAGGGGCAGGCCCTAGCCGATTTCATTGTCGAACTCACAAAGCCTCCCCAACAAGAAGGTCTTACGAACGTTTGGAAGTTATTTGTTGATGGGTCAGCCACACAGGATGGATGTGGAGCGGGTATCCAGTGCCGATCTCCTGAAGGGGATATTTATGAATATGCAATGAAGTTCAATTTTCAAACGACTAACAATGAAGCTGAGTATGAGGCTCTTATAGCCGGGATCAAAATGTGTAAAGCGGCAGGGGCCCGACGAATCGAGGCTATGTCGGACTCTCAGTTGATTGTTAGTCAGGTGAATGGGGAATATGAAGCTAGAGATCAGAACATGGCCAAGTATCTGGAAATGGTAAAGAATGAGATCAAGGATTTGGATAGCTTTGTGTTGCTTCAAGTTCCGAGATCTGAGAACAATCAAGCCGACGCATTGTCAAAGCTTGCCAGTTCTGCCAGTGGAGATGCCCCTCGTACGGTGTTTTGGGAAGTTAAGAATTTTAAGAGTATCGATGACATGGAGGTTTCCAACTTTATTGACAGAAGCAATACTTGGATGAACGACATCACCGAGTACATGGTCAGTGGTGTTCTGCCCTTAGATCCGGATCAGGCCAAACGAGTCAAGGCCCAGTCATCATGGTTTGTCTTATGGCAAGGGCATCTGTACAAAAAGTCCTACAGCCATCCTTTGTTAAAGTGTGTAACCCCTGAAAAGGGAGCCGAGATATTGGAAGACATACACGAGGGATATTGTGGCTCGCACATTGGTGCTCGAGCATTGGCAGAAAAAGCTTTAAGGACTGGGTACTTTTGGCCGACAATCCGTAAAGACGCTGAAACTTTGGTCAAAAAATGTGTCAAATGTCAAATACATGCAAACATTCCGCGAAAGCCTGCCAACCCGTTGACGCCGGTACTCTCACTACTTCCATTCGCCAAGTGGGGGATGGACATACTTGGTACTTTCCCTCAAGCTTCAGGGCAGCGGAAGTATGCGTTTGTAGCGGTTGACTATTTTACAAAATGGGTTGAAGTTGAACCAGTTCGGGGCATCAAGACAGCCGACGTCAAAAATTTCATCTGGAAAAACATCATCACCCGTTTCGGTGTGCCACGGTCAATAGTCTTTGATAATGGACCCCAGTTCGAGTGCTCCAAGCTTGTAGATTGGCTAAAGGAAGCCGGGATAGCAGGGCATTTTGCCTCAGTTGCTCATCCGCAAGCTAATGGGCAGGTGGAAGCCTTTAACAAGACCATTGTTTCAGGAATTAAGAAAAAGCTTGACCATGCGAAAGGGCTGTGGGCGGAAGAGTTATACAATGTTCTCTGGTCCATTCGGACTACTGAAAAGGGCTCAACAGGCGAAACCCCCTTTATGTTGGTATATGGGTCTGATGCTGTCTTACCCATTGAGATTTACGAGCCAACACTTAGAGTCATGATGTATGATGAACACGCAAATTGGGCCGCTCTTCGCCACAACTTGGACCTAATACCCGAGACTAGGGGCAATGCTTTGCTACGCCAGCAGCTTTACAAGTTACGGATGACTCGTGAACACAACAAGCGAGTCGGTCTGCGACCTATGAGGTTAGGAGACTTGGTGCTGCGAAAAATGGAAGCTGTGGGCAGGCTCAAAGAAGACGGGAAACTAACACCCAATTGGGAGGGGCCGTACAAGATAGTGGAGGTACTACGTGAAGGCACTTTCAGGTTGGAAGCTATGGATGGCCGACCTATCCCACGAACTTGGAATGCCGACAATCTTAAAAAATTCTATGTGTAAGTCCTCGAGATTAAAATTATGCTCTCTGTACCAAGAATTCTAGATGAATGAAATCCTCCATGATTCCTACTCATATTGCTTGTTCAAAGTCCTTTATTTTAAGGCAACCGACGTAAGTCTTTCCTTTAAAAAGCAGTCGAAAGACCCTTGCTCAAGGGCATAAAATTTGAACGTAAGTCTTTCCTTTAAAAAGCAGTCGAAAGACCCTTGCTCAAGGGCATAAAATTTGAACGTAAGTCTTTCCTTTAAAAAGCAGTCGAAAGACCCTTGCTCAAGGGCATAAAATTTGAACGTAAGTCTTTCCTTTAAAAAGCAGTCGAAAGACCCTTGCTCAAGGGCATAAAATTCGAACGTAAGTCTTTCCTTTAAAAAGCAGTCGAAAGACCCTTGCTCAAGGGCATAGTTATAAGATCGACACGGCAAAATCTCCAAGTTCAAGGGCAATCAGTATGATTGATTGACTCAACACCCCTATTAGGTCTTGAGTCAATCACTCGTAAAAAATCATTTGAACTTGTATATTTTGCCTATACACTAGTATAATGATACTCAATTCTATAAGTAGAGTCGAATACGTAGTTCTATATTTTACAAAGGGAGAATTCGATTCGACAGAATATCTCACCTAAGTAGAGTCGAATACGTAGTTCTATATTTTACAAAGGGAGAATTCGATTCGATAGAATATCTCACCTAAGTAGAGTCGAATACGTAGTTCTATATTTTACAAAGGGAGAATTTGATTCGACAGAATATCTCACCTACGTAAGACCGAATGGGTAGTTCTATATTTTACAAAGGGAAAGTTTCGATTCGACTGAAAATCTCGGTTAAAACCCTAATCGGTACAACTACAACAGACGAATATCAGTTCGCCATATGCTGACAACAAGGACAAAGTTTCCAAGAATAAGGGCAACTAAGGTGTGGTTGACTTCCTTTCTATAGGGTACAAGTTAGTCGAAGCCTGAAAACATTTATTCTTGGACTCTTTGCCCTGTCCTAAGAAGGATTCGACTATGCTAAAAATTTTGGGGCAACCATACACATTCACACAAACAGATATACGGAAAACTTGTTCAAGTTGGATCAAATCCTGTCAAATTAGTATATTCAAGGACAGAATAGAGTGACTCGTCAGTCATATGCAACTGACGAAAACATCACAAAAAATAGTATTCAGCAAAATACAATGTTAAGATTGTCAAGTTACGAATATATAAGTTACAAAAGATGATAATAATTCAAAGTTTGAAGACTACATCAAGCGGAGGCCCCCTCGGTTTCAACCACTTCACCATCTCGTGGTTGATCTTCCACATCTCCGTCCTTGGGCGCACCACTATCAACATTAGCTGGATCCTCAGGTTGTTCGACTGCAGACTTTGAAGCAGCCTGGTCTTCGTCTTCCTGGTCATCCTCCTTTTCTTCTGCCTCAGACGAGCCACCATCGTCACCTTCAGACGAAGAACAGGAATCAACTTTGAGAGTATTGCAGCTGTATTTGGCGGGAGGAAGATCGGGAATTGTTCGTCCTGCTTTTTTTGCAGCAGCCTTCGCAGCAGCATGACCAGCTACGTCAATTTGACGATCAATTCTCTCCTCCAAGCACATCAGGTTTAACTCCTTAGGAAGGTCGGCCCAGGCTTGTCGAACCATCTTTCGCATATCCCTGAAGCCTTGGACCCTAGCAGTTCGAACATTCTGTTTGAGATCAGCAATTTGCGTGGACATAGCAGTAACCTGGCCTTCAGCAGTAGATGCTCTAGTTTCAGCATTCGACGCCCTGGTCTCTTTGTCCTCCAGCTCCTTCTGGACTTGTTCTCTGTAAGCTTGGACCTGCCTGTCGATCTCCTCTTTGCAGGCCGACTGCAGCTTTGCCTTGATCCCTTCGGCAACCTTAGCCTCAATCTCAGCGTCGAGATCCTGCTTCGCCAGGGAAAGAGCTTCATTCTGCTTCTTGAGGTCATAGATGCGTTGGAGGGCCCAATTGTAGGAGTGGTTAAGGCTGTGGAGGCGAGTGGCTAGCATATCCTGGGCATACTGCCTTTCGGCAACAATGCACTCCGTCTGCTCCTTAATATACTCCATTGCAGTGTCCATAGCCGCAAAACCTCTTTTGGCCTCTCGTCTGTCACTTTTCGCCTTTTTGACAAACGAGTCCAGCCTGGCCAAACCCTGCAAAGAAGGAAATCAACTGATTAACAAATTTTCATAAGGCAACAAAAGAAAAATCGAATAATGCAGAAAAATTTACCTCTACAAACATGCCGAAGAATGGACCGACATAACCCTTCTCACACCCGGTGAGAGTATCCCGATAAGCCTTCGGGATCATCCCCGTCACCTGGGTGATCATACTTCTCCTTTCCTTCCAGCTGAATTTTTTTGAATCTCCCAGAGAAGATTCGCCTTCCTCAGACAAATAGTCGTCGTCGTGTTTTTCGTCTTCCTGCAGCTCTCTCTCTAGATTTGCATTGCGACGACGGAAGTATCTTTTGAACCCTTTTGTCAGATCAAAGTCTGGGATCTTGCCTCGTCTGATAGGAGGAACAGCTTTTTCAGGATTGGAGTTGAGAAGGGGGGGATCCACCGAAGGATTGGCATCAAAAGCCGCCAAGTCCATTTCGTCGAATGAGTTGAAGAGTTCAGAACTCTCCAAAGGAACAGGGTACATGGTGAGATAGTCGAGTTTTTCTTGACGCCTTTCAGGGTCGTCATCACTATTATACTCCTCATCAATCACCAGCGGCTGTTTGCCCTCTCGACGACCAGGATCTGGAGGATTTACCTGGCTTCCCCCCTGGCCATGATGTACCTCGGCTACAAGCTCGACCATCGAGCCTCCAGCGGATCGTTCAGCGGCACCCGGTGGAAGTACCGATGAATGCTTTTTCTTCTTTTCCTTCTTCTTTTTCCGACGAGCTTCTTCCGAAGCCCTCAAAGCATCAGCAGCGGTACCCACCTTGACAGGCGGATCCCGAGGGTTGTATGGGTCTAACTCCTGAGTCATCTCGACATCAGGAGTTTCAGCAGCTGTCGACACAGCAGTCGACTTCTCTTTCCATGATTTTTTAGACTAGTGAGATTGTGGCTCTCCCCCAGTCGGTGCATCCCTTTCCTTCCGTTTGACCACGGAATAGGATGACTTCTCTTTTGTTTTTGGGTCTTCCAGACCCCCTGTCTTCTTGGGCTCTTTCGAACCCTTTTTTGTGGAACTTTCTGATTTATGGGGCTTGTCCTTCGTCCCCTTTGATGGTTTTTTCTGCAAGAAAAAGATTATTAGCATCACATGTGATCGATTCTCTATTACTCGACATACACAGTTTTGACGAGTAGGGAGTTGTATATAAAACAAAGACCACTTCGATTCGACTGAAGTTTCTTTGTATCAAACATCCTGATCTACTCGACTCTTTTAGTCTAGTCGAGCAAGTAGTTGTGTATTAAACAAGGGTTACTTCGATTCGACTGAAGTCTCCCCTTGCATTATACACAACTACACACTCGACACTCTTTTAAGGAAGACGAATCAATTGATTCGATCCTTCTTACTCGACTCTTTTAGTCTAGTCGAGCAAGTAGTTGTGTATTAAACAAGGGTTACTTCGATTCGACTGAAGTCTCCCCTTGCATTATACACAACTACACACTCGACACTCTTTTGAGGGAGACGAATCACTTGATTCGCTCCTCCCTATTCGACTCTTTTAGTCTAGTCGAGCAAGTAGTTGTGTATTAAACAAGGGTTACTTCGATTCGACTGAAGTTTCCCCTTGCATTATACACAACTACACACTCGACACTCTTTTAAGGAAGACGAATCAATTGATTCGATCCTTCCTACTCGACTCTTTTAGTCTAGTCGAGCAAGTAGTTGTGTATTAAACAAGGGTTACTTCGATTCGACTGAAGTTTCCCCTTGCATTATACACAACTACACACTCGACACTCTTTTAAGGAAGACGAATCAATTGATTCGATCCTTCCTACTCGACTTTTTTAGTCTAGTCGAGCAAGTAGTTGTGTATTAAACAAGGGTTACTTCGATTCGACTGAAGTTTCCCCTTGCATTATACACAACTACACACTCGACACTCTTTTAAGGAAGACGAATCAATTGATTCGATCCTTCCTACTCGACTTTTTTAGTCTAGTCGAGCAAGTAGTTGTGTATTAAACAAGGGTTACTTCGATTCGACTGAAGTCTCCCCTTGCATTATACACAACTACACACTCGACACTCTTTTCAGGAAGACGAATCAATTGATTCGATCCTTCCTACTCGACTCCTTTAGTCTAGTCGAGCAAGTAGTTGTGTATTAAACAAGGGTTACTTCGATTCGACTGAAGTTTCCCCTTGCATTATACACAATTACACACTCGACACTCTTTTGAGGGAGACGAATCACTTGATTCGCTCCTCCCTATTCGACTCTTTTAGTCTAGTCGAGCAAGTAGTTGTGTATTAAACAAGGGTTACTTCGATTCGACTGAAGTTTCCCCTTGCATTATACACAACTACACACTCGACACTCTTTTGAGGGAGACGAATCACTTGATTCGCTCCTCCCTATTCGACTCTTTTAGTCTAGTCGAGCAAGTAGTTGTGTATTAAACAAGGGTTACTTCGATTCGACTGAAGTTTCCCCTTGCATTATACACAACTACACACTCGACACTCTTTTGAGGGAGACGAATCACTTAATTCGCTCCTCCCTATTCGACTCTTTTAGTCTAGTCGAGCAAGTAGTTGTGTATTAAACAAGGGTTACTTCGATTCGACTGAAGTTTCCCCTTGCATTATACACAACTACACACTCGACACTCTTTTAAGGAAGACGAATCAATTGATTCGATCCTTCCTACTCGACTTTTTTAGTCTAGTCGAGCAAGTAGTTGTGTATTAAACAAGGGTTGCTTCGATTCGACTGAAGTCCCCCCTTGCATTATACACAACTACACACTCGACACTCTTTTGAGGAAGACGAATCATATGATTCGATCTTTCCCATTCGACTCTTTTAGTCTCCCATTCGACTCTTTTAGTCTAGTCAAATAAGTAGTTGTATAAAACAAGGGCCACTTCGATTCGACTGAAGTTTCCCCCCTTGTATTATATCCAACTACTTACCCGACACACATTTGAAGAAGACGAATCGAATGATTCGACATTTCACATTCGACTTGTATAGTCAAAATCAAGGAAGTTGTGTATAATACAAGGGATACTTCGATTCGACTGAAGTCCTACCTTGTATTATACCCAACTACCTACTCGACCTTTGTCGAAGGAGGCGAATCATGTACGATCCGCCTCTCCCTATTCGACTCTTTAAATTCAAATCAAACATAATTAAAAGTACCTGACTCTCTTTGGCTTTATCCACTTTTGACTGAAGACGGAGTTCCTTCAGCTCGGCGAAGTAAGCAGCTTCGTCCATGCCTTTCTTGTGATCTGGTAGCTTCTTTCTTGCAGAATCTGAAAAGAAAGAAGCAAAGTATGAGAAACGAAACAAGTATCAAGCTAATTTATACCTTCGAATACTACTAAGGCTACCTCTTGCCCCATCATTTACGCCTACAAGTTGAAAGGCTTCCATAAACAGCGGATCCCTATACCACTGGTGAAGCGGAATCTATACTCGTGGAAGCATTTCAGGCTTAAGTTTCTTGTTCTTCCCAGTCACCCGCCAGTGCTCTTGGGGAATAATATCAGACCCGTCTCTCTCTCCGAAGTAAGGCATCTGCTCTTTCTCCTCCTCCGTCGGATACGGCAAGCCATTCGGATCAACATGACCAATGAACTTGGGAGATGTATTCACCCGATTTAAGGCGCTGTGGGCGTTGTGTTTCTCCTGTTCGCTGAATGATTCAAAGTTCATGATCTGAAAATACAAGAACTCACTCTTCCAGGGTCTCGCTTTGTTGGGTTTGTCATAAATTGTCATCTTGCCTGGTTCGTTGCTCAGACGATACCAGCCCCATTTACAACCTTGAGTGACCTTGCACAATTGGTGAGTGCGAAGGAAAACGTTCGCTGACGGTTCCCAATTCTTGGCGGCACAAGCCGTCACGTAATTTAGAAGATGAAGGAAAGAGTTGGGGGTAAGTTGATAGATCCCTATCTCGTAGGTCCTCAACATCTTGCCAATAAAACTGTTGAGGGGAGGTCGGACCCCATAATCCATCACCACCAGGTATAAAGGGTAATACCCATAAGGGCAGTCGAGCACTGACCTGCCCACCTTGGGGACCAGAAACTTCTGTCTTGGAGGGATCTGAAAATTATGTCGTAATGTTATTGACATGTGTTGAAGTTTCCTGTAAGACCTGGTCGGGATCAGCATATTTTCGGGTGTCTCCTCCCCCTTGGGGACATACCACTCAACCAACTTAGGGTTCCCCTCCTCATCGAGGGACTCCTCGGATTCATCTTCGACTGGTTCTTTCCCAGTCGGTATTTTGGAGGAATCATCTACTTTATCAGACGATTCATCATCGTCATCACTAGAAGAATCACTTGAATCTTCCCCGTCAGTGGACGAACCTGACGAACTAGTCGAACTGTCATCCGAATCACCTGAAGAACCGGCAGATTCCGGTATCTTCTCATCAGACTCATCAGACGAAGATATCGCCTGACCAGACGGACCGGTATCTGCCCCATCTTTGTCTTCCAGCCCTTCAGAACTGGAACCAGGGTTCGTGACAGCAGGAGGTGCCGTCTCACCTTCCTTACATGGGATCAATTCAGACTCCCTTACGGAGATGGTGATGTTCTCACCAGATGGAAGACGGGCAGTTTGCTTCGTTCTTGCCATCACTTCGATCTACAAATCTGCATGAGGCAAGGACGTCGTATGAGGCACTGGGCGGTGCACAAACACTATATGGCGATGTTGGACTGGGTATGCTCACACCCCCAACACCCATCTCAAAGGGCATCACGCTTTTGATGGGCGAGCGTATTCGAAACAAAAGCGATAAAATAAATTCAAGAAACAAACGAAAGATTGAGAAAGAGAAAGATTTACCTGGACAGACAATTCAAGCAGAGACGGATCTACAGTCGAATGCAGTATTGGTTAGCAGAAGTGTTCTTGGCGGATTCTCAATCGAATGAACAGCAGTAAAAAGGAGTGTAGAGAGAGAAAGTAGAGAGAAGGCAGAGAGAAAATCGCAATACATGATTTTCTCTCTCCTCAACCCTTATATAGGTAGGTAAAAAATTTATTACCTGACCTACAGGTCATTAACTCCCCAAAACCGGAAGAAACTGTTCAGATACCGGAGCATTTTCCCGCCTAGAGAGAGTTTCCAAATTAAGTCAAACGAAATAGTTTGACCCAATTTGAGGGGCAAATGATGTGGCATCCTTGTAGGATGCCACGTGTCCTACAAACAAGTGACCTGTCAGCCACATCATCGGCTCACATGGCTTCCACATGGATCCATTCGCAAGAGGACACGTGTCCCAATATTGTGCTCTCAGTTCTGACTAAAATAACAATCATGGTCTAATAATGATGTGAAAATGGGCTAGGTATAGGCTTAGTAAACAAGCCAGCCCACTCTCATTACCAACAACTATGTGCCACGTGGCACACCCTGATTGGGAGATGATCCCCAACTGAAACAGTATAAATACAGGGGACATTCACTATTCATTCACTCATTACTCTACAGTTATTACCCAGCAGTTATTGCACTTCTCTGTACACATCACCTCACTTGTATCCACCAGAAAAGGGAGATTCCTATAAACCTATACACTTTCCTTTTTTAGCCCCTCCACTATTGAGTACTGACTTAAGCATCGGAGGGAGGATAATCGGAAGATTATCTTCTTTGTTTCAGGTACCAGACGAGTCCTGTAGCAGACGGGTTCCTTCCCAGACGAGTCCCTCCTTTGGACGAATCCGACTTGACGGATCCTAAGGAGAGACGAGTAACCATCAGACGAATACATATCCTCTCAGACCTGCATCAGTCGAGACACCCTCGTCCGTCCAAAGTCTTCTCTGATTCGACTGCATTCTGCTTCCGTGGCTAGGGAGAACCTAAATTCAACCCCTCTAATCTCCAGTTCAACATACCACGTTACACTTGTAACATCATGTTGTGTTTCCATAGAAAAGCTCTTGGGTACAACATTGATGATCTGAAGGGTATTAGTCCAGTTTTTTGTATGCACATGATTCATCAAGGGGAAGGCCATTGCCCTTGCATACAAGGCCAACGGAGAATAAATCCAAATATGCAAGAGGTGGTGAAGAAAGTGGTAATGAAATTGCTTGATGCAGGTATTATTTACCCCATTTCTGATTCTATGTGGGTGAGTCCCGTTCAAGTTGTGACTAAGAAGAGCAGGACAACATTTGTTAAAAATGATAAAAATGAGTTGATTCCCACTAGAATTGTAATAGGTTGGCACATGTGTATTGACTTTGCGATTGGTGCTGTTTTAGGCCAGAGGAAGGAGAAGGTCTTGCATGCTATCTACTATGCTAGCAAGACGCTAGATGGAGCTCAAGTTCACTATGCCACCACTGAGAAGGAGTTACTTGTTGTCGTGTATGCCCTTGATAAGTTTCAGGCCCACCTAGTAGGCTCGAAAGTCATTATTTATACTGATCACGCAGCCTAGGCTCATTCGATGGATTCTCTTGCTCTAGGAGTTCGATCTTGAGATTTGTAATAAGAAGGGGGCGGAGAATTTTGTGGCCGATCACCTTTCGAGGCTTTGGTTCGATGATAAGGATTTGTGTTTCATTGATGATTCCTTTCCAGATGATCATCTCATGTTCCTTGCTGCTGCTACTCCATGGTTTGCCGATTATGCCAATTATTTGGTGGGTCATGTATTGCATGAGGACTTGTCCTATCAGCAGAAGAAGTTCATGCATGATGTCAAGTAGTATTTCTGGGATGATCCTTACTTGTTCAAGCAATGTGCTGATGGCTTATATCGTAGATGTGTTGCGGAATATGAGATGGGTGGCATACTCGGTCGTTGTCATAAATCTCCTAATGATGGTCATGCTGGACCATCAAAGACGGTGTTCAAGGTTCTGCAGTCTAGTTTCTACTGGCCTCATCTTTTCAAAGATGCTAGATCGTTTATACTCTCATGTGATGCTTATTAACGGACGGGCAACATTTCTATGCGCCATGAGATGCCTCAGAATGGCATATTGGAGGTGGAGATCTTTGATGTGTGGGGAATTGATTATATGGGACCGTTTCCTTCATCTTATGGAAATCGTTTCATTCTTGTGACTGTTGTTTARGTGTTTAAGTGGGTTAAAGCCATTGCCTCTCCCACTAATGATGCCTAGGTGGTCTCGAAACTGTTTAAGAAGATCATATTTTRGCGCTTTGGATTTCCTAGAGCTGTCATAAATGATGGTGGTTCTCATTTCCATGAAAGGTGCCTTGATGCATTGTTGCGGAAGAGTGGAGTACAACACCGCACTGGACATGCCTACCATCCTCAAACTAGTGGGTAAGTTGAAGTTTCTAATAGGGAGATCAAGTCCATTCTTGAGAGATTGTGGCAAAGTCTAGGAAGGATTGGGGTACGAAGCTTGATGATGCACTATAGGCTTACCAAAATGCATTTAAAACACCTATTGGTACGTCTCCTTATCGCTTGGTTTATGGAAAGGCGTGTCATTTTCCTATTTAGTTGGAGTATAAAGCTTTTTGGGTGATTAAGGAGCTTAACATGGATGCTAAATTGGCGGGTGAGAAGCGCTTGTTACAATTGAATGAACTTGATGAGTTCCGTCTTGGAGCTTATGAGAGTTCTAAGCTCTATAAATAGAAAACCAAGTGATTGCATTGATAAGAAGATCTTTGGTCGAGAGTTCGAGGTGGGGGACAAGGTCTTGTTGTTTAATTCAAGACTTAAGCTTTTTCCCGGAAAGTTAAAGTTTAGATGGACCGCCCCCTACATTGTCACCATGGTAAGCAAGTTTGGTTCGATTGAAATCATGAATGAGAAAGGTGACAAGTTCAAAGTGAATGGTCAACGTCTGAAGTTATATCATGAAGGCGCTATGGTGGGTCTTGCGTAGGTTTTCTACCTCCAAGATACATCATCTTGAAGGAGTTCGGAGGTAATTCGTTAGGCTCGTGACGTTCAACAAGTGCTTTGCGGGAGGCAACCCGTAAATTATTACTTTATAGAGTAGTTGTTAGCATAGTTTTCATGTAGAGTAGAAGTTTTAGTGAGTGAGTGTGAGGGAGTAAKKGGAATTTGGCTAAGTGTGTAGGTTCCAGTGGATTCGTGCGCGCAGCATGRCGAACCAATCAGGTGGAGGTTGAACCGACTGGTTCWGAAGGGAGGTTGATTTGAACCTCCCGAGCGCGAAAGGAAAATAATCAYAACCACAATCGAACCGGTCGATTAAGGCCAAACCGACCGGTTACGATGGGGAAGGTTCAGTTGATCCTCCCGGATGCGAAAGCAGAAAATTTTTMAGGATGTATATATTGTCAACTAGTCGGTTAGGCCCGAACTGACTGGTTAGGGGGTCCGGCTCAATTAAACCCCCRGGATGCGAGAGGGTCGATTTCGGAYGACGTATGGTGAACCGGTCGGTTGGGCCCAAACCGACCCGTTACGAAGGGGGAGGTTTAATTGAACCTCCCGGTTGCGAGATTGAACCAATTTTGAAGGTTGCAGGYTGAACCGATCGATTAGGCCTGAACCGATCGYTTGGGGGGTCCGGATCATTTGAACCCCCRGGAGGCGCGAGAAATCAAAAACTTGCAATGGATGCTTAACCGGTCGGTTCCAAACCAACCAACCACTTACGGGGGGTCCGGATGAGTTGAACCTCCCGGATGCGTAAGATGAAATAAGGTGGTATGCAAAGTGAACCGATCGGTTGGACTTGAACTGGTCGGTTGTACCTGGTACTTGAGTTTGAAATAAGGGATTGTAACCGGTCGGTTTAGCTAAAACCGACCGGTTTAACCCTCAACTGGTCGCGTGTCTACAAATTAGAGGTTGGGCTGATTTCCTTCTTATCTCTTCACCAAWTTGACCGGCCCCCCCTCTCTTTCTTACCACTTTCTTTCTCTCTCCTCTCATAATATCATCCATCATCTTCATCCTCTAAACAAAACTCCATAACTTCAATAACTCCTTCAAACTTCAAATCTCCATAACTTCTTCCATATTCATCCAAATTCATAAAATTCATATCAAATTCATCCCCTCATCATCCTCTACCACATACACTACATCAATTCCACTCTCTCACTTTCTTTTTCTCACTTAATCAAGCCCTACCACTCCATCTCAATTCAATTGTTATCAATGGCTCCCAAAAGATCGCGGGATATAGAAGGGCGGCTGCCCCTGCCCAACCGGTGCAACAAGAAGCACCCCAACCACAACAAAATGTAGGAGAACACGGGGATACCACGCCGGACCCCGAATACCCCGATATTGTCTTTCGGGATGGACTTCAAAAGGTACATTTTCTACGTTTAAAGCGTCGTGGTTTTCGCAGTACTAAAATTATTGATCATGGATTTATGCGGAAATTGGGGATTGAACCGGCACTTAAAGCTTTGTTCAACAAATTGGGGATGGGGGGGTCTTTATGCAGTGCATTGTCACACTTACCCTGCTCTTGCTCTGGAAATATTTTGCTCTTTGTTTTATGTGCAACCTCACAATGACGAGGTGATTAGGACCGTGAGCTTTCGGCTTTTCAATGTTGAACGTTCGATGTCCTTAGGGGCATTTAACCAATTGCTCGGTATTACCAGTTATTRGCACATAGAGGAACCTGTTACTSCTTTGCCTAACTATTTGTGGTATGAGTTAACTGGAAATGAATGTGTTAATTTTTAGAAATTGCATGCCCAATATGTGAGTCAACTTGTTGTGCGTATTTGGTAGCGTTTTATGGCAGGTACAATCTTCGGCCAGTCTGAGCCGAACAATTGGAGGTCCGAGGAACTTGAAATCCTCGGTGGTTACCTCTCCACGGCCCGGGCTAATTATAAGATCAATGTGGGCCATCACTTTGTTAAGCAAGTGTGTTCTTCTGTTGATTCGACRATTCCAAAGAAGAGTAAGGAAGTTTCMTTTGGAGGGCAGGACATCCTCATTGCTAGGAGCTATGCAGAGTTTGATGAGTCAAGGTTCGTAAGAACCCAAACCTCATCCCTCCTCGATGAGTACTAACTTACGACGACTCCACGTTGGGTAGTACGCCATAGAGATGCTTATCATTGGGTCCTTGCAAAGGATGTCAATGATAATGCCACCTCTGTGGTTACTTTGCCGAGTCCGCATACGACTCTTGCTCCTAACTCTTCCAGGTATGTTTTGTTGCRCGATGGAACACAACTTGTCCCTCAGGAACAGGCTCAGCCTTTGCCCCAACCTCGCCTCCCTACTTATTTAAATGCTATTACGGATGGGATTAKCAACCTTTTTATGAGTCATACTCAGCTGCACGACAAATTTCACTAGTGGAAAAATTGCTATAAGTAACCCTTTATTTGTAACCATCATGCTCATTGTTGGTTACCTATTACTTTTTTTAACCAACATTTAACAAAGTTGGTTACATATAGATAATTATTTGTAACCATCACGGTAATGTTGTTTAACAAATAAATTTTAGGTAACTATAAAAAAATTATGAGTTACAAATAATTTATTTTAGATTATTAAAACCAATTATATTAACCAATTACTTTGTTGTTTACCTATAGTATTAGTCAAAATATCAAAATATTGATTTTGGAACACATGTTATAATTTGGCTCAAATAACATACACTTTTAATTTTCACATCTCCTCTTACACCATCTCGGACCACCATCTCCTCAGCATTCAGCGACCAAATCACACGCATTAACCTCCATTCGCCTTCTTCTCGGATCTCCCTCCATTCGCCAGCTACTACTCCTCTATTGCGCTGCCTTGGCCACTTGCGTACCGCGGGCTCCCTCCCATGAATTTCACTGTCGTATTGCTCCCACCATCTCCATTTCATTGCAGGTTTGTGCCCTCTATATTTTACCCCTAATTTATGGTCGAATATCAGATTTTTTTCAATTTATGATTTTAGTGAGGTTTAGGGTTTCAAACTATGATTTTTTCGTTTCATAAAGTTGGAGTAATATTTAGGGTTGACAAACTTTCGTTTCAATTAATGTTTATTAAACTATATTTAGGGTTTTGAAATTGAAACGAAACACTCTTGTCTGACATAGGGTTTCGAAATTTCGTTTCAAATATTCTAGGATAGGTGATTTCCATATTGTCTATTTCCGAAGATTTCATCATCAAGAAGTCAATTTAGATAGGTTGATTACCACTATTGTTGGTTTACTCTATGATTGAGAGCTTTGGGATTTTTCGTCTTGCAACAATGACTAGACTAAAATTTACGCTTTCTGAAGAAAGAGCTGGAAAAGATAATTTCATATTGGATTTCCTATGGTATTTCTAAGATTTGCATTGCACAAGCTTCTTGTCTATAATCTACAACAGATAACCCAAATTTACAAGGACATGTAATTCTGCTGGCAAGAAGTTTTTAATTTTCAGATCGTCACATATAGATAGTGTTAAATTCTTATTTTAACACAATTGGTCTTATGTGCTCATTTCTACAAAATCATTGTCATATATTTTCTGAAGGTTGCTTGAAACTTGTTGTGCCATACATTTATTTCTGATTAGCAAAGTATCACTAACATTGTGAATTGTGATATCGAGGCTACATCTCAGTTTGTGAATCACTTTGTATGTGAATATAACTTGAAATAGCAGAGCATATAAATTCTGAAGTAGAGACAAAGTTTGTTTATAGTTCTGAATACTGTACTTCTATAACTGAAAGCTAATGACATTATATCCGCAATAATATGCTTTCTGCAGCAAATGCAACATCCTCGTGTACTGAGAATGTACCTAACTGTTCCAGACAGGGTTCTCTTGAAAAACATGGTTCTTGACATTATGCTGTTTTTAAGCGTGAGTAATGTTTTTCTTTCGAATTCTTTAACCACAGCTCTTCATGTGATGCAAAATGACAGTGTGAAGTATTTTTTTTCACTTTATAACCTCTAATTTCCTGTTGATCGATTTTCAATTCAATTTTTGAAATTCTTGTTACTTTTCATTCAGCTTTCTAATCAGTATGTTATTAATTAATTTGCATTTGCATTTTTATTCATTAAATTAGGGTAGTGTATGTGATTTTTATTAAGTTCAAGAGTTTTACCATTACAAGACATGGTTGATGATGGTCGTCTTCCCATTCGCCAGGAGGTAGATATCGAGCAAATGAAGCAAAGCAGTTACATGCAGCAACGTAGTTCACAACGAAAAAGGCAAAATGAGCCAAGTCAATCAAAATCTATCGTAGGTTGAATCGAAGAGTCCCCCACCTAGACATTAATTTTCTCTTTCTTTCCTTTTACCGAGGTCTATGTCAATTAGGAATAGTCTTGTCACGTCATTAGCCTTGCCACTTAATAATTTCTTTTTTTCTTTTCATTTCTTTTCTTAGCCTTTCATATGCTAAACTTCGATGATGATATACTAATCACACATGACCTTACAAAAAAAAATAAAAGACAAAAAAAAGAAAAAGACAAAAAATCTAAATAAATTGGACATGCTTGAGAGGTCCTTTCTTTCATAGCTCCACAAAAAAAACACCTCCTCCAACTTCCTGCACATTTTATTATAGAACAAATACAAAACAAAATCCTTGAAACCCCCTTTATGAGCTTCTCTATGCAAACAAACACAGAAAGAAGCCAATTTCTTTCACACACTACATCTTCCTACCACTCCATAGTGCTAAAGAAGGGCACGAAGGCAAGAAAAACAAAGTAGAAACCAAAAATAACCTGTGTTTAGATAAATACAAAAAAAAGAGAAAGCCAACAAAGAAAAATCAAAAAGAAAAACCTCGGCAACAAGGATTGATAAAGTCTAAGCCCGGCTTCACACAATGCAAAATTAACAAAAGAACATCAAGCAAATGCAAAAGCGAACATACATTGCAGCAAGTTCGCTAAAAAGCCTCACACCCCACCAGCCTAACGTTACAAACTAAAAAGAGCCCTCTCCAATGAGCATTGTCCAAGACTGGCTAGGCCAATTCCCCACAAAGTTTTTCCCTAGGCAAATGAGAGCATCATTCGCACACACGACCTCATGAACACTATGATACGATTCCACTTGGTACGTAGGTAGCCTCTTCCCGGGGTTTGACCAAATTAATAAAAATAAATAAAGAGGTCATTTACATCAAAGTGTTGGTTGGATGTTTTCTAGAAGTCTGAAGCACTTCTTCTCTTTAGTCTAGATTATGACATAGGCTCGACTTTGAACTAGCATCTCTTAGCCAGCCACATGAATCCCRTCATCGTCTCATCCATAGTCACYAAATTGAGTCCTTTTTGTTTTATAGATCCCTAGCCTTTCTTTCTACAACCCTTAGGACTCTCTTACTCATCCTAATGCAACCATACAGTCAAGCTCTTGCTCGTGTAGTAAAAATTGCACATCAATTAGCTCCAACAAYCCGTGYGGGCTTTACTTCAAGAGTGTCATGTCTTTTACTTGTCAAAGCTCGGGGATTTGCATTGTCGAATAGGTCCTCATTCCTTGTTCCTCTCCTGAAGAAGCAGCAAATCTCAAGTTCCTAACTTGAACGGTCACTGCACCGTGTCGTATATAAGTTGCATGCATAGAGTCAGTCAGCTCACAAAAGCACCAATGCAAAGTCAAGCAAGTCAACTCAAAGTTAAGGAATCCAAGCGAGTCCTAAAAGAAACCAATGCAAAGCTAGGGTCCACCTTTAAGTGTAATTTTTGCAAGTACATTGCCAGGGGGGCTAACCCCAAAGCGAAGCTAATCACGTTATCACTAGCATCTCGCAACTCAGSAAAGCCAAGTTTCGTGTAAGCTATAGTCCAGCATCTCACGTCAGCAACGGATTAGGGTATCTACACAAACATTGCGCTCCTTGCCTAGCAAACAAGGATTGGCATCCCYAGCCAAGCACAATGTTCTAGGGACCGACTTATAGACATCAATTGGCTCTGCCAAGTAAACATTCAGAAGATAACAATACAAGTGCAGGAATGCCCTATTCCTTCTCCAATTCAAGGCACTAGCATTGCAAGACGTCATGTCATACATTTTACAAGGGATACTCGTCATAGTCCAGGCAGAGCAAAAGCCGAAAGCAAAGCACAAAGTTGGAGTCAAAGGACTCCTGTTGAGCCGAAGAGGAAGTAGGCAGGCATAAGAAGATCAAGCACGCACTAGCAAAAGACAACGCAATGTTAAGTGAAGAAATGTTCGTGGATGGACGCATCAGAAAAGAGATAAGTAGGTAAGAGCGGATTGAGAAACAAGAATCTGAACGTAAAGTTCTCCAAGACGTGAAGTCTCATTTGAATGTGAAGTTCGTGAAGAACCATTCGAATGTGAAGTTCGTGAATGTGAAGTTCGTGAATGTGAAGTTCGTGAAGAACTATTTGAACATGAAGTTTGTGAATGTGAAGTTCGTGAAGAACCATTTGAACGTGAAGTTCGTGAAGAACCATTTGAACGTGAAGTTAGTGAACGTAAAGTTTGTGAACTTGAAGTTTGTGAAGAGCCATGTGAACATGAAGTTTGTGAAATTCCACTAGAACGTGACGTTTGTGAAATCATTTTGAGTCAGATTTAAGAGCACCAAGTTCTCAAGCGGAGATGAAGCAACAAGTATGAGCCAAATGAAAGCACAAGCAATTACGCAAGTGCGCCGAATGTTCAAAGCAAAATGAAGACGCAGTACGCAGCCACCAAACCTAGATTCAAGACCAAGAGAAAGTAAAGCATCCTCCAAAATTTCAAATAAGGCAGACAGCTATTAAAACAATAAGCATCAAAGTCTTCAAGCTAAGAAAAGACGTAAAAATATCTTATCTCTCTCACAGTTACGCAACCAACGCGAATGCTCTTTTACTTCACCATCGCAGAAGATAGTTAGATGAAAAGCAAAAATGTAAGACGTATAGTCGCCACAGAAAGAATTTCTCTAACGTGATGTTCATGACGATCCTAAAGCGTAAATTTCAGAGTCAACGCAAGAAAAAGGTTGAAGTTCCAAAGGCAGGAATGCAAAGTTCTCAGTGAATAATGGCGAGGGTGAAGGCATCATTCTCCTACTAGAAGCAAGCCCAACATCAAAGGCACACTCAACACAAAAAATTACCTAGCCTGAAAGACGGAATGCCAAACAAGAAAAAGGGCGCATGCACTAAACAACCAAGAACAGACTACGAGCAAAAATCAGATACACGAGGAACAGCAGACAAGAACAGAAGTAGTAGGAAGCAAGTAGCAAGCAATAGCAACCCGCAGGTGCAAGGTAAACTAATGCATGTTGTTTGGCAGGTACCCGGGTTAAATTTAGCTTTTGTTTTATGAGACTTTCGTCTCTACAAACCAGCAAAATGAGGGCTTCTTGTAGATTAAACTACCATTTGCCTACCCCACAGACGGCTATGATAAGACACCCTGCAAAACACAAGCTGAATGAGAGAGCTAGGGCCATGACATACCTTTAAAAAGGTAAGTTTTAACTACAACCCGGGCACATTTCCCTACACCTAAGAACCCTTAAAAATGATTTTAATTATCAATATAATTTTAACTTATTTTAAACAATTTTTCTAAAATTTTTTGGAATTTTTCCTGAAATTTTGCTAACATTGTTTGGCAATTTTGAATTTTCATGCAAGTTTTATTAAATTTGCGATAAATTAATTAACATTAACGCAAAAACAATTCTAAAATTCCGGTAACTTTAACAAATGGCACTCTTTTTAACAAGGTAAATTTTTATGAATATTTTCTATATATTTGGAGTGTGGATTTGAACCTAAGTTTTTGATGAATGCACTCCAACAGAAACAATACTCTATGGCATTATTGTTTAACTATATGTGTTCTAGTGCTGTGTTTTAAAGAATCCAAACTTCAAGGAATCTTTAATGGATCGAAGGACATCCTTAGGAGAAGGAAGGAGTTCATGTGATTACGAGAAGTCCTTTGGAAGAACTCAAGGAAGAAGTTCAAGATCACTGGAAGGGTTGAGTTCCTTGAAAGATGACTCGTAAAGATCAATGGAAGGTTGAGTTCCCCTTGGAAAAAATATGACTCGACATTGTGTACAGATCAGATTTTAGGGTTTTCTAGATTTTTTGTACTTACTTGGTCAGTTAAGATATGAAATTAATTGGCTCAAAGGATAAAAAAAAATATTAAAGTTTGTGAATTTTATTTTATTAAAGAAATTTTAATCGTTATTTATATAAAGATATCTCTTTAAATAAAGGCCTAATGTAAGATAAATTCGCTATATTGATTAAATAAAACTTTTTATAAAGTATTAAAGTATTATTATTTTCGCGTTAAAAATTTCTTAATAAAAACCTATTATATGTCTTTTGGTTTAAAACGTTTTTATCTTTATAAAATATTCTCGTGTGTTTCTTTAAGAAGTCCTAAAAAAATAGGAAAGTCTTAGTTACAAAGGAAAAACGTGTGTTACTGGTCTTAATTTATCCAACCTTAACTTGAGATTTTTAAGGACAATTGAACAGCTAAAAGATATGATGAGATTCGTGGGTTTTGAACTTGGTAGTCAATGTCACTACAAGCATCACTCGTACAGAAAAAGGGACGTAAAGTGGTAGTGGACCTAGTGCTTTGTTTCAACGCCTACTAATATCTCTAATAAATGACATTAAGTTTGTTCATTAATCAAACACACCACTTGAGCAAAGATCAATCAGAAGCACTATTACTTTCATTTGTTAGCCAAGCATTAGGTTATTGTTTATTGAGTTGTAAAGTGCTCTTCTTCTGCATATTGAAGCGAGGGGTTGTCGAGTTTCATAACCGAGGGATTTTCCAAGAGAAATCGAGAGTTGAGAAGGGTTCAAGCAGCTCATTTGGTGGAAAAAACCTTTGAGGGAAACACGAAAGGGGTTTCCAAAGAAGTTCCTAATCAAACTGAGAACGAGGGTCTTAGAATTTGTATTTAGGATGTTCATCCATAATAATATAGTCGAAAGTATGTGTTTACATTGGCCAAGTTTTCCTCTCTTGGCCGTCTTGTCTCAGACGTTTCTCGTGTTGCGAAAATTTCTAAGTCTCAAATTCCTAGTTCTTAAAGTGTTCTTTTAATTCCGAACAAAAAAGAGTGCTCAAGTTCCTCCATTACAATTCACCCCCCCCCCTCTTGTATTGTGTCAGGCACGATCCAACAGTGGCAATTAGTTATGATTCCGAGAGCAAAAAACGTGCACCCGACGCGAAACGACAACGTTTTTTTGAATCTTCCGAAACTTCAAGAAGGTGGCCAACTGTGATTGCTGTCCAGAAAGTCCCACATTCATCCACTAACCCCTCGTGTAAAGTTTGCTTCCCATGGAAGCTCAAAAAATCATTTTTTCTCAAATAACCGCACAAAATAAGGCAAATCGCTGCAAAAAGAAAGGGGACTTGCGCCAGCTTGGGCCGTAATCGCGCCCTACTTGGCGTAATCGCGCGCCAAGTTTTTGGCATTCTGGGCCGTACATTGCACCCAAACCACTTCCTTCCTTTTTTAGCTCGTGCCTATAAAATATTAGGCACCATGTCCTCATTTTGCACACATCACGCATCACAATACACTCTATCTCTCTATCTCTCTCTCTGGTTCTCGCTCTCTCTCTCCGTCCTCAAATTACTTCTTCTCACACAACATCATTCAAATTCACAAAAATTTATTTGCATTTCAAATAAAATAAAGTATTTAAGAGTTCTTTAAGGGTTCTTTAAGGTTCTTAAGGGTTTTCTTCAAGGTTCTTACAGGGTTTCAAAGGGTCCAAGGCAATCGTTTTCGAGTCGAAAGCGCCGTGTTGCAAGGTAAGGTTTCGATGGCCAAATGTCGTCAATCTCTTAACACCCTATTGCATGCTGTTAGAAATTTGACTTTCTAATTAATTGGCTATGTAATACTGATTAACACTATTCGACGATGAATTAAAATTAATCTCTAAGAACAAACTGTTATTAATCTCTTTGTGAAGTGCTTGCATGCTTGCAAATAACACCAATATTTGTCTTAAACAAGATCGGCAAATTCATGTTTCAACGCCTTAATAAAGACTAATTCATTGACAATCTTGGCTTTTTAGCAACCCTTAATACGGATGAAACAATACATGTCGCAACAACAAATTAGGTCCTCTTGTGCAACTATTTCTTTTAAGCAACTGATAGTAATTTCACATGCTGTCAGGTTAAAACGTGAATATGTTTGTTGATTGTCTTTTTGACAATGGACTGCATGAACCGATGTAGCAGGCCGCTAGATGCCGGGGGGCCGTCTGGCACTACTTTGCCTTACCCTTGTCCCCTAATCCAGATCTGGTGCACGACCTAACATGGAGTCCTTCACCGTTGCTTTTGCAATTATAGGCATAGGCTTAAACCGGTTCGTAGCTTCCAGCAAAAAGTGGCCGGCGGACTTCCTTACTCATTTCGAAGTATAAACACAACTCCAACATACTCACATATGTAAAAAGCAAGAATCAATTCTAGAACACAAACCGAGTCTGCCTAAATTGTACTGCCCGTGACAGCAAGACGTAACCAGTCCGGCCACGGTGACGCCCTAACACCCGTGCAGTTTTTTTGGCAACTTCACTAGGGAAATTCACTTAAACTATTATCTTTATTGATCGTGTGGTATTACCGAATGTCATAGTTCAAATTCAGCGACTTAAATACGGCATGTGTTAGGCTCCTACATTACACGGAACTTAGATCGTTGGACTTCTCCGAGTTCCGTTTTCTATGGCATCCTCTCATATAAGTGTGTCTACTGAGACAATACACATGGGGGTCTCGCTTAAGATTGAGTTGTGCATGCTATATCCCCACGTATACCAAATTCTTTAAGCTTAATGCTACTATCCCAACCATGGACGTCCGGATGCTCGCGTGCCTACAAAGCCATAATGGTTTAGACCTTCACTTTGAACCATCACAACAGGCTGGACTATGTTTAAGTCGACTGTTCTATTCCGGCAGCATGGGACCATCTTTGGACACACGACCGCTACTCTGTTCAAATAACGTAGGCAACCGACTATCTAGTGGTTGGACCTGTTTCTTTTTTCATTTTGGCATATTAGAGATCATGTTTAGTAGTACACAAACGTGCTATGTGGTTGTTTAACTAGACTAAGGACCTTACTCTTAAGCATATAGTAAAAACAAACGAGTCACTGTACGCAGGTCCCATCCGTAACAAGGTCTCATAAGAAAAATGGTCATTCTCGCGCAGAGCAGTCGTAAATGGTTGTAAACTCTAACATGTTTAGGCTTTAGACGTCTTCTTGCATCATACAATCTATAAAATGCGATGCGCAAAACTCGGACTTCGCGCTTTTAAAAAAAAAATATGAAAACCAAAATTCAGAATAAAAAAAACAGAAAAATTGAACAAAACAACCGAAAAAAATGAGCCAAAAACCATGATGAAAATAATAAGGCGAAAAACGAATTTTGTTCTGCATTTTTCATTTTGAGCTCAAGTTCATAGGCAAGGAATATCACTATTGGGCCATGCATTGAGTCTAAGTCAAAGAAGCCAAGTCTTGCATCGTTTTCTAAAAATCGAGTTCTAATGCACTCTAATGCAGGATAGAGTCAGTCTACAAGAAACTTTGTAGGTTATCAAGCCTAGCTCGTGAAGAACCGTCGGTCCCCTATTCCTTTGCCCAAAGGTCATTCAGCACTCCAATGTCTACGTCCTCCATCCCTCAGCACCACAAAGGCGTGAAGAACAACAACACCACCATTGTTGGAATGCGAGCACCATTAAGGACTTGCTGCACTTGAGCAAAGCTAATCATCCATGGTCTACCCTCCCAAGGACCTTGAAAGATGGTCCTAAAGGAACCAACAAGAATGCCTACTTTGAAAGCACCTGACTCGAGGATATCTTATAAAAATCCCAGGAGAGGTTTTCTTAACAACCGGATTTGCCAAGTTCAAACCGACTGATGACCGTCAGTGGTCATCTTAAAAGGAATTTAGGGCCACATAGCTAATCAAAGGGATCGATGTGCTCTTTTCCCTAATGGTGTTCCCCATGTCACTTGAACTAGTGTGCCAAAAGTGGTTCTTCTCTCTCCTCTGGACAAGGATGTACTACACTGCGGAAGACAACACTCAAGTTTTCATGACGCGCTAACCAAAGCTAATATTCAAGTCGTCCATCCTCAATTAAGGGAACTTGAAATCCACTTATCACAAAGGAATAATGAGGGCTTCACTAACTAACCTTTGCAGATGGATGAGAAACCGGCAGCCTAAATGGTCAGTCCTCCGAAGAAAAAGAGATGGTAGAATCTTCATCAACAATCTCCAGCCTAAAGTATGCAACCCATCCTTCGGTATTTTAGGCTTGGAATCATATTGAAGACAAAGGTTACCACAGTTGGTGTTCGAGATTGAAGATGACTTATCAAATAAGCAGAAAAATAAGTGTAGGGAGGAGGCTACAACAGGAAACGACAACACCACCACCAAAGGAAGTGTCAAAAATCGGCCTATTGAGAAGATACAAGCAATCAAGCGGCGCAAAATGCAATGACACTCCACTTGGCATGACATACTAGCACAGGGATTCGAACGTCTAAATGGCGAGGGTTGCTCGAGCCAATCGGTCCCCACTTCATACCCCACCAGTGAGAAAGAAAGGGAATAAATGGTGGGATGCCTACAATTGCGAATACCAAAGAGGCAGTGGCCACACAACCGAAAAATGCTACAACCTCCAAGACCTCTTGCAAGACAATGGTTGATGAATGGTAGCGTATTCCCAATTCCTCGGGAGGTAGAGATTATTACCAGAGCATTGAAGCAAGTAGTTACCTGCAGCAGAACCGTAGTTCAACAACAAAGGCAACATGAGCAAGAGCCATCAAAATCTAGCGTAGGTGGAATTGGAGAGTCACCTCCACCTAGACAATATTTTTCTCTTTCTTTCCTTTTGTCGAGTCTACTGTCAATTAGTGAACTAAGTCGTGTGTCATCACATTAGCCATTCCACATTAATATTTTCTCTTTTCCTTTCTATTTTTACATTCCTTTTCTTACCTTTCATGTGCTTCAAACTTCGATGATGAAAATACTAATCACGCATGAACCTCACAAAAGTTAAAAAAAGTACAAAATGAAAAAAGGCAAAAATTCTTAATAAATTACATCTTAAGAATGG
>SNQN01001694.1:0-24170 GCA_008642245.1 Bassia scoparia | reverse complement strand
AGCAAAAGGAATCCGAACATAAAGTTCCCCAAGACGTGAAGTCTCATTTCAACGTGAAGTTCATGAAGAACCATTCGAACGTGAAGTTCGTGAAGAACCATTTGAACGTGAAGTTAGTGAACATGAAGTTAGTGAACGTGAAGTTAGTGAACGTGAAGTTCGTGAACTTGAAGTTCATGAAGAGCTATTTGAACGTGAAGTTTGTGAAATTCCACTTGAACGTGACGTTTGTGAAATCATTATGAGTCAGATGTAAGAGCACCAGGTTCTCAAGCGGAGATGAAGCAYCAAGTATGAGCCAGTTGAAAGCACAAGCAATTAAGCAAATGCACTGAATGTTCAAAGCAAAAATGATTACGTAGTATGCAGCCAGATAGATTCTGAAGCAAAGAAGAAAGTAAAAGCATCAAAATTTCAAATAATGAAGAAGCTATTAAACAAAAGCATCAAAGTTTCAAGCGAGAACAAAGGAGTAAACAGATCTTATGCTCTCTTACAACGACAACCAAGGAATGCTCTTACTCCCCCATGACAAAAACAAAGTTAGATGAAAAGCAAAAATCAAGACGTGTAGTTCCAAGGCAAGAAGTTCTACCTAAACATGATGTTCGTGAAATCCCAAAGCGTGAAGTTCAGAGTTAAGCAAGAAAAGGTGTGAAGTTCTAAAGGCACGAATGCAAAGTTCTCAAGTGAAATCAAAAGCGAGGGTGAAGGTATCAATTCCCCATGAAGCAAGCAACATCAAAGGCACACTCACAAAATTCCCTAGTGAAGGAAGGAATGAAACCAAGAAAATGGGTGCCGGCACAGCAAACACCAGCACAGACACGAGCAACAACAACAACACAAGGAACAATAGACAAAGAAAAAGTAGCTAAGGAGCATGTGAGCAAGCACTAGCAACTGCACGTACAGGTATAACTAATGCATTTGTTTTGCAGGTACAGGGTACTTTGGCTTTCATTTTATGAGACTTTCGTCTCTACAAACTCAACCAAAGTGGGGGCTTCTATAGATACCTACATTTGTCCCTAGCCTAAGACAGCCAATGATAAGACACCCCTTGCAACACACAAGCTGAATTAAGAAAGGTGGGGCCTTGACAGACCCTAAAAAAAGCCAAGTTTTCATTGCACCGAGCACATTTCCCTACACCTAAAAATCCTTAAAAATGAGTTTTAATTATCAAATATTTTTAACTATAACATTTTCTGAATTTCCGGAATTTTTTTGAATTTTTCTACGCATTTTGGCAAATTTTTGGAATTATTAACAATATAATAATTTGCAATATTAATTAAATTATGAAACCAATTCCAAAATTCACGAAATTTGAAACACAATCCTATATTTTACAGAGATTGATGAATATTATCAATTAATTAATTTTAGAGTTGTGAAAAATAGTTATGAATTTCGAAGCAAAACGCCGCACACCAAGCGAAACGGCCCGTTCAAAAGCTTCGAACTTTCTAGAAGGTGGGCCACGTGGATTGCTGCCCAAGACAGTCCACGCATCATCCCCCAACCCTCGTACAAGTTGCTTCCCGTGGAAACACAAAATCTTTTCTTACCAAATAAACCGCCACAATAATAGGCAAATCTGAGCAAAAAAAAAAAAAAAGAGGAAGAAGCTGGGCGTAATTGCGCCAAGTTTTTGCATGTCAAGTCGAATTCGCCCGAAATTCTTCCTTGTTAGCTCCGCTATAATATAGCACCCCGAGAACCTTCATTCGCACGACGTTCACGCATCACATACCACCTCTCTCTCTCTCTCTCTCCTCAATACTCCTCGTCACACATCTAAATTCACACAAATTAATTTTGCATTTCAAATACAATTACAAAGTTCATTGAAGAGTTCTTTAAGGTTCTTAAGGTTCTTAAAGGTTCAAAGGTCAAGCAGTGTCTTGATTGAAAGCGCCGTGTCCATAGGTAAGTTTAAGCGCAATTCTCATTCTTTAACACCCTTTGCATGCTTATTAGAGAATTCTGAACCTTCTATTTAATTGGCAATGTAATATTGATTAACAAACCATCGACATGATTAAAATCAATCTTAGGTCAAAAGTAATTAAAGTCTCTGTTTGCAATGCTTGCATGTTGCAATGAATCAACAACTATGACTGTCTAAACAAGATGCAAATTGCATGTTTCACGCCTAATGACTAATTCATGACGAATTGGCTTTAGGCACCCTTAAATACGAGATGCTAAACAAACACATGTCGCAATAATACAAATTATCTTTGTTGGATCAACTATTTATTAAGCAACCCACTAGTAATGTTGCAGTGCTTAGGTGTTAAAGCGAAATATGTTATTGGTTGTTGTCTTTTGACAATTAGCTCGCGTATAACGAGTATAGTTAACTTATCTGATTGCAGGTGCATGTGCACTCACTTCGGCCCTTACCCTTCGACATTTCCCAATCCAGACTGTCTATACTTAACATCGAGTCTCCGGTTCCGTAAGCGTTCCGAAAAGAAGGTATGGCGACTTGTTCTACTCGTTTTGAGTATACAAAAACACAACTCCATGCATTCACACTATGCAAAGGCAAAGAGAGCAATTTTAGAAAAATCCGAGTCATCAACTAATTGTATCCCCCCGGAGTAGAGGACTGGACCCATGTCTGGCCGTGACACCTCCGCGGCCCGTATAAGAATGAAAATATAATGGGATGTGAATCTACCTCTTTCTCCCTAGAGCCATCGACTAAAGAGAAGGCTAAAAAAGTCAGGGTTCAACAAAGAACTCGAAGAGAGGGAAGTAGTACTTGGTAACCAAATCCCTAGTAATCCACATACTCCGATTTAGATGACTTTCGGAGTAAAAATACTTCAATGTTTCTTCGCCCTCAGACAAAGTCCCTAGCTCATGGACCTAACAGATTAGGTCCTGACCCAAGCACCAAGATCTTCGCATTATTCTCTTCTATGGTGCGAGACGAAAAAGAAATCATCTTCCAAACATTAAATTGTTGGTTTATCAAAAGCTATCATATACCCTCGCTTATTTGTGAACTGGTACTACCATATCTACACTTGTTATTCTTACTCAATGTATGCATTCGAATGAATGCACGAAACTTTGGAGAGAACCTTGGCCTTGCAAGTTGCAAAGTATCCATAGATATGAAACCATGAGTTAGGGGTCAACTGCGAAGTGCCTATGCCATAGGCCTATAGTATATGAAGAAAGAACTTCCTAATGGGAAATCTGAGTCCAAGGTCGATGACATCCTTGTAAACGGCGAAATGTCCTCTAGAGCATCAATGATTGAGTCTTCTTTCTTAGGAACCACGAGCTCAAGCAACAAGCAACAAAATTTATATCATAAACTCGAAAAACTTTTCAATAAAACAAAATTTCGATTCAAGTTAAACATCAAAACCCTAAATAATAGAAAAATTATCAAAAAATGTAAAAATCTTCAAAATGAAAAAATATACTTCCGATCCTCCGTGTCAAATTAAAAGCAACATACCAAATTTCACGCATTTCGAGGTTAATATTTAACAATGTAAATGAGCGAATTAATCAAAATAATTTTAACACAATAAAGTTATAATCTCATTCTTTATTGTGTTAAAATAATTGAATAATTTGCTTGTTTACATTGTTAAATCTCAACATCGAAATGTGTTAAATTACGTTGTTGTGTTTAATTTGATACGGAGGAAGTATAACAAATATTAATTTAAAACAATCAAAAAGTAAACTAAACAGACAAAAAAAAAACTAAACAACAACAAAATAACTAAAATGAACAACGATAAATCACATAAACTACAAAAACTTGTCAATAAAACAAAATTTCGATTCAAATTTAACATCAAAACCCTAAAAAAATTATCAAAAAAGTTTAAAATCCTCAAAATTAAGTTATGAATAAGAAATATTAACTTAAAAAAATCAATAATAAGTAATCAAAACAAGGGGAAAAAGTAATCAAATAAAAACAACAACACAATAAGTACCACGAACAACAATACATCACATACACCGCAAAAACTTTAAAATAAACAAAATGTTCGATTCAAATTAAACATGCAAACCCTATATATAATTAACAAACAATATACAAAAAATGTTCAAAAGTAACAAAACTAACTTTTAGAAGTAGATTGCATAACTTTAGCTGAACCTTTTTTCCCACCATGAACAAAAAACTTAAATTTCGTCATTTTAMAACTGAAATTSACTGTAATTTCAAGTTGAAGAAGAACAAAATGACGAACAAAAGAGCAGAAAATTGAAGAACAACAACAGTATATACGAACGAAAATTAAAATGCAAAAACAAATAAAATAATGAATTGAAGAATAAAAACGATTGCTTTTCTACAAATGAAGAGAAGGTAAAAAAATTCGCAAGATGAAGGAGTTGAAATGATGAAGCAGTTGACAAGATAGAAAGCATGAGAGAAATAAATGCAAAATGGGTACCAAATTCAAAAAGAAAAGAAATAAAAAGGGGTTTTTTCCACTGGTACACAACAATTTTGGCAAAATCCCAATGTTAGACAACAAAGTTTCAAAATCCAACTGGTACATATGAGTTAAGGTTAAATTCCTAATGGTACTAATTTTATACAAAAAAATCATAAATAAATAAATAATGTAAAACCAACCAACCACCCCCTTCATTCTCCCTACCCCTCTCAACCACCGTCTATTGCCACCACCCCTTTCTCTCTCCTCAGGCCACCATGCACTTATTAACTACGATTTTCTTCTTCTTCAAAATGCATTCTCACACCTCATCATAACTCCTTCATTATCATCATCTTCAATCAATCATCAATGGCGTTAGGCTAATTGAACCAGAATTGAGAGAAAGCTACAGAGAGAGAGGGAATTAGGGGGTTTTCTTTGTCGTCTAACAATGGTAGACTAACATTGTTCATTGTTCAACATTTCAATCCAAATTCATGCCAAAAAGGAGACCCACAACCCCACTTCCTAAACGTACTAACACAAGATCATGTGCTAAATTTAGAAGCAATTCATTCCCAAAACAGTCAACTACATGCAATCGAAGGCAATTTGTGATGGAGGTTCTATAGCAGCAAAAAAAATGCAAATAGCTCTGAATTGAGTAAGATGACCACGACGAGTATCAATGGAGATCTCAGGTTATTACCCACCCAACAAGCACCATTAGGGGTGATTTCCACCACAACATCAACTCAAAGCCCAACAACGCCTATGAAGATCCTAGCTCAAAGCCTAGCCGCCACCACCACGCCATCCGCCTCCTCGACTCCCAACTCCAATCGCAAGTCCTCGCTCATCACGACTCCCTCTTCTCTCAGCTCTCCTCTTCTTTCTTCATGGTGGGGTTYTAGTTTCGRGGTGGGATGGGTTGTGGGTCTTGAGTGGTTCCGACTGCGGCGACGTAGTGGGTTGTGGTTGTGGCTAGGAGGGTTTGGTTGAAGGTGGCTGAGATCGGGTTGGTTGAGTTTATATGTTTAATTTTTTTTTGCCTTTTTCCTGAAATAAAAGAGGGATTATTCCCTAAATAAAATAACATTCTTCAAAATTCTTACTTATGGGATTTTTAGATGAATTCATGTCTATTTTTAGGGTTTTGAAATTTTGTTGTCTACCATTGGGATTTTGGAAACAAAAATGAATATGTATTAGTGGGAAAATCCTAAAAAAATAACAAACAAATGGTGCCAAATGGATTCTTGTTAGGGCTTGTTAACATCGCCCCATATTACTAATCCTCGCCCCAAAATAACACCATTTCTTCCAAAAAAGCCCTTCACCATCTTCCCTTACATCTTCCATACATCCCACTCACGCTGCTCACGACACCCCACCGGCTGCTCACTCTTCCCTTTCTACTCTTCACGTTGAGCTTAACCATCACCATGTCCGAGCAGCCACCGCCCAAAAAAGGGTTGCAATAAAATTCAAGACGGTGAGGCGATTGAGGCGGCGGTCGCCGAAAACAACGGAACAAGCGGCGGTGGCTTCATGGTGCAAAGCAGCGGCTGTGGTCATGATGTAGGCACCATTCACGACGATTCGACGTTGGAGATGGCTTTGGCGGCGGAGGAGCGTCGAATGTGGTTCTCTCTCTTTGGTTAGTTTTTTTTTTATTTTCGCCTGAAAACTGAAACCTACGTCTGAGTTGGGACGCAGGTGCCATGGCACTGCGTCCACAACTCAGACGTAGGTTTCAGTTTTTTAAAAAAAGAAGCGAGTGCAGTGAGGATGGATAAGGAAGCAAGTGAGATGGACAAGGAAGCAAGTGCAAGTGGGATGGACAAAGAGAAGAAAGATTGACTGCTTTATTTCTTAGCTTTTTTTGCAGGCCTGCGTGCCATATTTTATCTTATTAGCACTTGATGGATGTGAACTCATAAAGTTTAATAAAACAACGCTTTATTTTGCTTTACAAATTTACATATTTGTGTTTTTCTTGCTTTTTGAATTACATGAGCCAAGGAAATGGGGGGAAATTTTATTAATGGGCCGCATTCGAAAGAAGTTGCATACGTATCCAATGTGGAATAGGCCTCTCGTAGTTCATATGGTTGGGGTGAAGGGTAGGTTCATTGCTTTTGTGGAGTTAAATGTAATTTTTAAAATTGGGTCATGTTGATGAGGCTTGCAAACTCGTCGCCGTTCATATCTTACACTCACGGCCCCTCCAGATAAGATTGTTCTTGACTATGTAGGGACCTGCCCAATTTGGACGGAACTTGCCACGAGGGTCTAAAACATTTTTCCTCAATGCCTTTAACACCAAGTCACCTTCCTTGATGTTACGAGGCTTAAACACCTTGTTTGAAATGCCTTGTGATCCTTGTTGAAGATTTGCACATTGTTTAGGCGGCGAGGCCGCTCCCATCCAAAAGTGGTGAGTTCATCGTATCTAAGCACGGACCCACCGCTTCGGGACTTTGCTTTCGACTGAATGCGGAGTGTGGAACCTCTAATTCATTGGTTGAACTGCTCTTGTTCCATAAACCAGTGAATAGGGGTGTATCCCGTAGAGGTTCGAATTGAAGTCGATATCCCAAGAGCAAAATGGAGCTTGTGAGGCCAATCCTTATAAGTTCAGTCATTTTGCAATGATCATGTCTTACATATTGTTGCTGCCTCTAAAGCTCCGTTGTTGCGGCCGATACGGGGAGGACGATGTGCTGAATTTTGTATTAGCAATCAAATCAGCGCACACTTTCTGGAAATGTGTTCGTTGTCCGCTAATGATTTCATGCGGCACTCCAAAGCGACAAACAATATTTGTCTCAATGAACTTTGCCACATGTTAGCTTGAAGGGTCGATAGGAGGCTGCCTCCACCCATTTTGTGAAATAGTGGATGGCTACAAGATGAATTCTTGCCCACCTGTCTGGAGGAGTAATCTTCCAATTATGTCAATTCCCATGTGAAATGGCCAAGGGAGTGAAGGTAATATAGCAGGGACGAGGTACATGCTGCAGGTTGGCATCTTTGGCACGTGTCACACTTCTTGACAATGTGTGACAGTCCTTTCCATGGTTATCCAATATAGCCAGGGTGATGATTTTTCTTGCCAACATTTTTCACTCATATGCGTGCCGCACATGCCGCCATGCACGTTATCCATGATCGTTTGCTTCTTCTGAGCAATGCAAGGTAATGAGCAACCGTGAAGCCACTTTTTGTGCAATTCCCCTTCGTGTAGCACATAGTTGATGCCAATTCGCCTTAGGGCTGTGCTTTCTTCGACGGCTTGGGGAGGGTATTCATTGTTTTGCAAGAACTTCAAGATATGTGAATACCAAGTTCATTCCTTCACTTGACGAATGGTCTTCGCTCTTATCCCTAAGCATTGACATAGCTGGGCTTGCCGCCTTTTGATGACTAATGGCATATGGTTAATGAGTTGGGGATGTTAATTTAATCATCGAAGCAACTTAGCCAAAGCGTCTGCAAATTGGTTTCGTCTCGGCAGAGTAGTATACTCTATCTCTTTGAAATGTCGGGCAATTGTCTCTAGATGTGCCTGATAAAGGGCCAAACTCTCACTTTCTGACTTTCCATTCCCAGAGATTTGATTGATGATCAAGAAGTCCCCGATACCCTCAACTTCTCAACTCCGATGCCATGGCTGATTCTAAACCATTATGCAGGCTTCATATTCAGTTGCGTGTTTTGTAACATTGAAAGTCTAGCTTATACGGAAATGGCGTGTGCTCTTCTTCTGGCGATACCAGAAGTATGCCCAAACCCATCCTTTTTGGTTTGAAAGATGCATCAAAGTATAAACACAAAGCCCCGTCTTCAGTCATCAATAGATCTTCGTGGGGAATTCAAAGTCTTCTAGCTCTGCTTCTCCGGGCGAATTGGCTAGAATCAGGAACAATGCTTCCCATTGATGCCTTTTGGGATACATATTTGAGATCGAATTCGGAAAGCATAACCACCCATCTTGATAGCGCCCACTCATAGCAGGTTTTTCCAGAGATACTCAATGGATCAGCTTCGAGACAATTGGACTGTGGGTAAGAAGATAGTGCCGCAGCTTTTTGGTTGCCAAACCAATGCGAGGCAAGCTTTTCTGTATTGGAATACCTCGTCTGCATAATTGGGAGAAACTTTTTGCTCAAGTTATATATGGCATTTCCTTCCCGTTGGCTTCTTGAGCAGCCATTGCTCCAGCAGAGTTTGAGTGACAGTAAGGTAGAGCCGTAGTGGTAAGCGGGAACTGGTGTAAGAGAAACTGGAGGGGTTTGAGAGGTACTCTTTCACCTTGTCAAAAGCCTGTTGACATTCATCATCCAAGTCTTTGGTTCAATCTTCTTAAGCTGCGAAAGTGGGTTCACACACACATAGTGAGTTGGAGATGAACCTGCTGATATTGAAGACGTCCCAAAAATCCTCGGATCTCTTTTCGTTTGAAGGTGGTTTGAGGACATTATGGCTTTGGATTTTTTGAAGGGTCGATTTCGATGCCCCGCTGCTAAAAGACATACCAAGAAGCTTTCCAGAAGTAACTGCAAATGCACACTTTTGGGGATTGAGTCTCATTTTGTATTTGCGAAGCCTCTCGAAAGAACTTTCTAAGACGGCGTTGTGTCCTTTCGTTCCTTTGCCTTACTATCATGTATCAACATATACTCCACTTCCTTATGCATTATGTCATGCAGAAGGGTAGTGGCAGCGCGTGATAGTGGCTCCGGCATTTTTCAAGCCGAATGATGACTGTGTAGCAATATGTTCCCCATGGGGTGATTAGGTGTCTTCTCCATGTCTTTTTCAGCCACTTTACTTGATTATATCCCCGCATATCCATCCATGAAGGATAACAGAGCGGATTTGCAGTGTTATCCACCAGGAGTCTAGTTGTGGGGTAAAGGGTATCATCCTTTGGCTTGCTTTGTTGAGGTCGCGGAAATCGACAACATCATTCGGTTACTCTCCATCCTTCTTCATGACTGGGACTACATGGGCAATCCATCTGGGTAATGCATTGTCTTAATGAAACCTGCCTCTAACTGCTTGACTACCTCTTCTCATTATCTTGACGTGCTATATCAGGTTCATCCTTCTTAGTTTCTGCTTGACAGTGTTTTGCCCTGCAACTAATGTATGGTATGTTCAGCAACTCTGGATCGATCCCTGGCATGTTCTCTGTAAGACCATGCAAACACATCCTTGATTCTTGAGAGTCTGGATTAACTGTGCCCTTTCTTCTGTAGTAAGGCTGAACCTATCTTATCATTGTGGTTCATCATTGCAGAAATGTTGATTTCTTTAGTGTCTCAATGATGGGTTTCTTTGCTCATGTTCTTCCATTGCTTTTATAAGTCATCATCGTTTTTTTCATTTTAGAAGCGTCAGAATTAAAGCAGTCAATCAAGGGAGGAGAAGAAGACGAGAAGTAAGCAAAAGGCATAGTCTTATTGAATTCAGAAATCATTAATCGAAAGCAGAAGCCTCAGAAGAGGCTGAGAGAACATTATTAGACTCCAAAACAGGTTTATTTGGTCCAATATGACCGTCCTGACCCGCTAACACTAGACTCCCTAAACTTAGGAACTAGACTCAGACTCAAGACCCCCTCAGACTCAGATTCCTCAAACACTGGTCCCTCTCCAACAGTGGAAATGAAACTTGCGGCCGTCTGGTGCAGTGATCTTCAAAGTTTTGCGCCATCCTCTGAACCATGTTAATTTGCAGGAGTAACCAGCTTAGTTGGTCGAAGGATTCGTAGCCCATCACTCTTGAACGGTAGCTTCCCCTTCCTTCTTTTCCATGCCAGAAGTAGACCCATGCCCATTGATCATCAGTAGGGTTTGTGGTTTGACAAATCATTGACCCTACTCTTCGATGAAGTCACAGTCTGAAGATCTCGAGTCCTGGATACCTCTGCCATCAGTAGTAGGAGAGGTTCAGGGAAGTCAAGCACGGAAAATCCTCTCCATCTCCCATAAAGTAACCATTGAGAGTAAGCTCGTAAGGGGCGAGTGGTGGTCCACTATTAAGTTCGTTCTTCTCCAAGGAAGCATATTTCAGTGCTTGCTCCCTTATTTCTCTTTTGTGGGAGAGTATCCCAGCCCGAACTGTCATTCTTTTGAGGTAGATCGAAGAGGATGGAAGATGCTCCTTGTTGGATTCCTAAGGCCATTCCAGGGAAGTAGCTTGTTTCTTCAGTATAGCGTGGATAGTGAGATTGGCACATAAGGGGATCTTCAATCACCAGCAGTTGAGAACCCCAAAGTTCTCATCTTCATTGTCATGTTGGACTTGCAATGTGGACTTCCCTATTGCTTGGATTTCATGGGAGATGTCATCGATGTTACCGAGCGCATGAAGTAAGAATTTGACCTTTTGATGGTAAGATGAGGCGACAGCGCCTAGTTCATGCAGCAAGGGCGGCGCAAGTAGCAGATTGAATGAAGTTTTAACATCCATTACATGGAATCACCCTTTTTTCGATTGGTCCAGCAGCAATTGTTGAGCCATACGACTCCGAGAGCTTCTATCCTTGAATTGTCAAAGCACGAAATGGTTGAGATTACTTGAAGATTCTTCTATTGCGATTCCAAGCTTTGAGCAGTCCTTAAAGGGAAAACATTGTGGAGAACCATTGTCTACCAAATGTCATTGGGATATTGAACTGTCTACACACCACCGTGAGGTGAAGGGCTTATGTGATGGGCCCCTCAGGAGCAGTCATCATCGGAGAATACTACGTAGGAGAGACAGCGTGGTTGGTTATGAAATTAACAACCCTTCAGGAGTTGTCTCGCTCGAGACATTGATCTCAGTGAGAGCTTGAGGAGAGCCTCACGGTGACTCTTCGAGGTGACGATCAATGCCCAAACGTTCATTCGGCTTTAGTTTTCTTAAGTTGCTTGATGATCGGATTCTCTTCTGCGTGGAATGATTGAGTAGTAGCAGTGTCATGCTGCGGAGTGGGGTTAGGAACACGCCCACACCTCGTGAGTACATGCACATCATCTGGTGCCCTTGAAGGATATCTTGGTCCTGAAATTCTTCTTCAAAGATCTTCTCCAGTCATGGCTTTATAGTCGCGACGCCTCATATGTAGTCGTCGTCATCGTCGCTGTCCCATAAGCCATTAACAGAAGTGTCATTGAAGAGGAGAGTGACATCGACAGCTTGACCCACTGGACAGATGAGGATAGTAGGGTCAAAAGTTTTCTTTTCATCAACAGAAATCATGAGAGTAGTAAGGGGTTGGATGTGATGTTCGGCCTTTTTGCCACCTGTGGAAGTGGAGCCTTCCATCTTCTACCATGTCTGGATCACATCTTTAGTTATAGCATTCCTCAGTTTGTGTGACCTATGCCTTGATGGTACTTGCATTATTTTGAGGGTCCCATTTGGCGATCTCTTCTCTGGATCAGGGTCAGGAGTGGGACCAATAGGTGCGATCTTGCCTTTGTTTGAAGTCGCTCAAATGCTGAGTATAAGTCATGCCTAATGAGAATATTCACGCCTAGGACGATAATAACCTTTGATCCTTGCGAAACCAAAGTAGCTTGTCAGTGCAGAAACATTTGTTTGAAGAACCAGAATTGTCCTTCTTGTTGTTGTTCCACTTGGTTTGTTATTGTTAGAGTGGTTTTCTTTCATAAGTCATCCTCAATGGCAATACAATGTGGTAGACTTATCGAAGGTATCTAGGCCCAAATAGCGAAGATGGTTTTTGTATCTTGGTTGTAAGTTTGATATGAAAACTTTCACCATTTCAACTTCAGGAGGAGCATGAACCAGTTGTGCAGCAGCTTCTTTCCATCTAGAGAGGAATGCAGTAAATCCCTCTTTCTCGCCTTGTTTCAGAATTTCAAGTTCGCGAGAAGAGGTTTGAGTTTGAATGTTCCCCTTGTAACGAGTCATAAAAGCAAGGGCAACATCTTCCCAAGTTTCAGTCTCCTTCTCAGACAAGGAGAAAAACCATTTCTGACACACGGGTGCAAGCGAGAGTGGAAAGACCTTCGGGTAGAAGGCAGAGTCGACCCCCTTGAGAGACAAGGTGGCCTTAAAGGCCTTGAGATGGAAACGGGGATCGTCAGTAGGCTTGAATTGAGGGAGATCATTGGCCGAAAACTTGTCAGGGAGTTTGGCGGCAGGGGAGATCTCATTCTCAGTGTTTTCATAGTAAGTTGCCCCATCCAAGTGTCTTTTGAACATTTTCTCCATGTTCTTAGCCATGGCGGCAGAAGAAGAGTTGGCGGCGAGATTTTCCACCATCTTGGCTAAGTTTGCCACGGTGTCAGCGAGCTCATCCATCTTCCTAACGTGCTCGTCGCTCATGGTGAATGATTGAGATAGTCTAGAACTTGGTGGTCTCTGAAAAGGTTGCCTTTGCGGAGATGGGATGGTGGAGTGACTGACTTGCTCTCGAACTAGCCTTTGATTAGCCTTGCGAGTCCAAACGGGGGGCTCAATGTTGAATTCTGCCAAGTAACAAGACGACAGATTAATTGGATGCTTCACTTGACTCAAAGACTCATGCATGACCTAACATGACCGTCTTCCTATATGCATGAACCTAATGCAAATCTATATGAATGCATGGTCATCCTTTTTTCCCCTTTTATTATTATTATTATTTTTTATTTTTTTTTTTCTTTTTTTTTGGGAAAAAGAATGACCTTTTACAAAGTGATGGTATGCAATGTATGTTGAATCCTATGTCTAACTAAAGACGGTCATGATCTATATGCTTATGTGATGCGTTAAGTCCAATACATACAAGGCTAAGAGTCCTAAGTCACATATGCACTTCAAAGTAACCACGCAACATGATTGATGAGTTCAAACCACCTAGGGTCCAGTTCTAGGAGCACTGATGGTCGGCTGGGTTAAGTCAAAAGATGTACCATGCCTAAAAGTAGAGCTTGGTCCAGTTTTCACCACTAGCAATTAGCGATGTATGGCCAAGATACCTCTTATGCACACGCATCAGTAACACGTGCACACACGGCATGGGCGGGATAGGACTTGCCTTAGCCATGCGATCAATTAACCACATGCAACCAAGGTAGTATCCCCCCTTATGGTAGTCTCGAGCATAGAACATGCCCATATCGAGACCAAGGTGCCTAAGTTGTGACCTTATGCGAAGGGTCACATGCAAAATGCAACAAAATTCAATAAACGTGATGATGGAATTACGAGACTTTTCAAGTCTGTCCACTTCACCTAACGGTGATTATCCCCAGTGAAGTCGCCAAATTGTAGGACGTGGGCCGCGCCCTCGCGTATAGCGGGCGCGCGGCTTGGTACTACATCGAGGTGCTTTGCGTGGGCTTGAGCCACGGAACCCGCACGTGAGTGCGTTGGGGTAGTGTTGTCGAGTAAGGGGAGTCGCCACCGTGCCTATAAAGGTTATTCACGGACGCCCGAAACGTTGGTGCCAAATTAATGGCCCCACGTTCTGATCCAGTAACCAGTTCGTGGGTTCGGGGACATGGTACGAATCAGATCTGTAACCCAATTCGCCCGCATGTAGCGGCCTCTACTCGGTCTCATTGCAATTCCATTCATCACGGTTATTGAATGCACATAACTTACATTTTTAGCACCTTAGAAGCGTACTAACCCTAAAAATTACTACGAAAGTGTGTTTCTATTATGTACAAGAGACTACCTAACCTAGAAATTGTGACCACTTTGCATTAATCAAGTTAAAACGGTGCCTAAAAACCGGTTGTCCATAGTTAATCTGATTTTAAAGTGATTCACATAATTTCCGGTCTTTGTTTAGCAAAATATATACAAATGATACAACAATGACAATGCGAAGTATATGAACTTCAAAACATATATACAAACCAATCTTACCCTAAATCTGCAAACAAAACAAAGGTTAGTTGTAATAAAAAACGAGCGAAACGAATCTTCCGCCTTGAATCGCTATATAAAGTCAAACAAAACAAATGTTAGTTTGTAATAAAAAACGAGCGTATATACGCTGGTCTGCGTATATACGCAGGTAGCCTGCGTATATACGCAGAGGGGCTGCGTATATACGCAGGCTTCTGCGTATATACGCAGCTTCTCCCGTATATTTTTTTTCCAAAACTCGAAATATTTTGATTTCCTCCGATTTTATTTCGTGATTTCCCTTGATTCGACGCACCTAGACACCCTTGCTCTCCAAGCAAGGAGTTCTAGAGTGTTCTAGAAGGTTCCACGTATTTCCGGAGTATTTTTTGTATTTTTTTTGTATTTTCTGCATATAAAAAATTATAAAAATCATAGAAAAATGTAGAAAAATCACAAAAATAATCTAAAAATACTGGTGAGCTCAGAAAAATGTGAAGAATAGAAAAGAAAACATAAAAATAGAAAATAATTACAATAAATAAAAGAAAATGTTTTTGCCCTTTTTATTTGTCCTTTGCTCAACAGTTCCGAATATGACCCCACGTATTTCCAACTTTTGTGAGTTCAAAGCATCTTTTCTAAGTCGAAACAATCGCGAGACGCGGTATGTTTCATCACGGATTACTCTTTTGGGGAGACATTTTTAGGTGTCTACACTTACCAAAATTTGTATCTTGGGTTCAATTGACCATATAATGATGTCTTGAAACCTTTTGGGTTGAATAGAATCGATTTCGGAAGTCGCAAGCCAAATTTGCTCGTCAAAGCGACATATCGTCGAAAGGTTCGTGGGAGGCACGAAACTAGGTATTTGTGGTCGAAACTATTGGAATAGACATCCTTCATCATAATAAAGCTATGAGTGAAATTTCTGGCAAAACGGAGACGGTCACCGAAATGGTCGAAAAACGAGTCGTTCACGTTTTTCGGCCCCTCGGGACCCGGTAAGCGAACTACCCCAAATTTTGTGGGGAGTTCCGTGGGGTCAAGGTGAGTGCATGGTGTCAATTTGGCGGCAAAACGAGACCCGGTAGACATGCTTCCAAAGGAAATAAAGTGCCTCTGATCCATTAAAATGGCCTTTTCTTGGGACCGACACTCCGAAACGTAAGGTGGGTTGGACAGTTCACTTCACAGTATTTTTCCGAAATTTGGGGGCATTTTCACCAATTTTTTCGGGCGAATTTGCAAAATTCAAAACTGTACTCCCGTGTTTTTTTCGGATTTAATACGTATTTTTTCGATTTTTTAATCCAAACTTCAAAAATTCACGTGTTTCGAGGCATTTTTACCGGAAAAACGGGACCCCCGGGATGGATTTCGGAAAAATAATGTCAAAATTGTTCTCCCGTGATTTTTTTGGATTTAATACATATTTTTTCGAATTTTTTAGCCAAACTTCAAAAGTTCATGACTTTCGAGGCATTTTTACGGGAAAAACGAAACCCCCGGGATGGATTTCGGAAAAATAATGTCAAAATTGTTCTCCCGTGATTTTTGGGACTTAATACGTATTTTTTTGAATTTTTAAGCCAAACTTCAAAAATTCATGTGTTTCGAGGCATTTTTACAGGAAAAACGGGACCCCCGGGATGAATTTCAGAAAAATAATGTCAAAAGTGTGCTCCCGCGATTTTTTCGGATTTAATATTTATTTTTTTGGATTTTTTATCGAAACTTCAAAAATCCAAATTTTGTATGGCTTAACTCCAATTTGGGTGTCCACTAGGAGAAGATGCATTCATTTAATTTAACCTCTTTATAGGGAAGGTGGTAGTGCTCAGAAGAACTACCCCATGGCAGCCCCTAGACCTAAGGAGGAGGGGGGTGTGTATGAGGATAGGCACTCACCCCCAACATGCCCAAGACATGGATGCGGGTACTCGGACTTCCGGTGAACAGGTGACACCGGAAAATTTCCGATTTTCCCAGTGTCGTGTCTTGGGCCGCCCACACCCAATCCTATCCATGCCCAATGATCCGCGCCACGTATGGGCGAGGAGGCCTTATTTCCCGATGAACCGTGCCACGTATGGGCAGGGAGGGAAGGCATCGTGCCCACACAAGGCACAGTGAGGCAAGGCATATTGCCCACACAAGGCACAGTGAGGCAAGGCATAGTGCCCACACAAGGAAGGCAAGGCAAGGCATAGTGCCCACACAAGGAAGGCAAGGTAAGGCATAGTCCCCACACAAGGAAGCCAAGGCAAGGCATAGTGCCCACACAAGGAGGGCAAGGCATAGTGCCCATACACATGGCACACGAGGCATAGTGCCCACACACAAATCTACAAAAACATCGAAACAGTCGTAGGAGGTAGCACGCTTAGAATTTGGGTTTGAAACTGTTGGAGTAGTCATTTCTCATGACCTAAAAGGTGTGACAGAAATTTTAGACAAAATCGAGCCGGGTCACCGAGACATGTTTTTTTGGCCGAAAAGCAAGGATTATACATCATCGAAATGAGTTCTCCGGACAATTTTCGGAAAGATTGCCAAAATTTGTACCATGGGTTCATATGGTAATACAATGGGTCCAAGAACGATTTAGGGTCCAAATGAGTCGACACGACGGACTTTTGAGTCCCGTCAAAGAAAAAACGAGAAAAAGTCGAAACACTCATAGGAGGTAGTATGCTTAGAATTTGGGTCCGAAACCGTTGACATAGTCATTTCTCATGACCTAGAAGTTGTGACGGAAATTCTGGATAAATTCGAGACGGTTCAGCGAGATTTCTTTTTTTTGAAGAAAAACGTGGGTTATACATCACTGAAATGAGGTCTCCGGACAATTTTAAAAAAACTTACCAAAATTTGTATCTTGGGTTCATATGACCATATAATGATGTCATGAAACCTTTTGGGTTGAATAGAATCGATTTCGGAGTTCGCAAGCCAAATTTGCTTGTCAAAGCGACATATCGTCGAAAGGTTTGTGGGAGGCACGAAACTAGGTATTTGGGATCGAAACCTATTGGAATAGGCATCCCTCATCATAATAAAGCTATGAGAGAAATTTCAGGCAAAAACGGAGAAGGTCGCCGAAACGGCCGAAAAACGAGCCGTTCACGTTTTTCGGCCCCCCGGAACCCGGTAAGCGAATGACCCCAAATTTGTTGGGGAGGTCCGTGGGGTCATGGTGAGTGCATGGTGTCAATTTCGCGACAAAATGAGACCCGGAAGACATGCTTCCAAAGGAAATAAAGTCCCTCTACGTACGAGATCCATTGAAATAACCTTTTCTCGGACCGACACTCCGTAACGTAAGGTGGGTTGGACAGTTCACATCACAGTATTTTTCGGAATTTTGGGGCATTAATACAAATTTTTCGGGCAAATTTGCAAAATTTCACGTTTTCCGAGGCATTTTAACGAGAAAAACGGGACGCCTGTGATGAATTTCGCAAAAATAAAGACAAAAGTGTACTCCCGTGATTATTTCGGATTTTATACGTATTTTTTCATATTTTTTAGCCAAACTTCAAAAATTCACGACATTCGAGGCATTTTTACGAGAAAAACGGGACCACCGTGATGAATTTCGGAAAAATAATGTCAAAATTGTTCTCCCGTGATTTTTTCGGAGTTAGTACGTATTTTTTCTGATTTTTTATCCAAAATTCAAAAATTCACGTGTTTCGAGGCATTTTTACCGGAAAAACGGGACCCCCGGAGTGACTTTTGGAAAAATAATGTCAGAATTGTTCTCCCGTGATTTTTTCGGATTTTTTAGCCAAACTTCAAAAATTCACGACTTTCGAGGCATCTTTACGGGAAAAACAAAACCCCCAGGATGAATTTGGGAAAAATAATGTCAATATTGTTCTCCCGTGATTTTTTGGATTTAATACGTATTTTTACGAATTCTTTAGCCAAACTTCAAAAATTCACGTGTTTCGAGGCATTTTTACGGGAAAACGGGACCCCCGGGATGAATTTCGAAAAAGTAATGTCAAAAGTGTGCTCCCGTGATTTTTTCGGATTTTTTATCGAAACTTCAAAAATCTACGACTTTCGAGGCATTTTTACGGGAAAAACGAAACCCTCGGAATGAATTTCGGAAAAATAATGTCAAGATTGTTCCCCCGTGATTTTTTGGATTTAATACGTATTGTAGCCAAACTTCAATAATTCACGTATTTCGATGCATTTTTACGAGAAAACGGGACCCCAGGGATGAATTTCTGAAAAAAATGTCAAAAGTGTGCTCTCGTGATTTTTTCGGATTTAATATTTATTTTTTCGGATTTTTTTATCGAAACTTCGAAAATCCAAATTTTGTATGGCTTAACTACAATTTGGGTGTCTTCTAGGAGAAGAAGCATTCATTTAATTTAACCTCTTTATAGGGGAGGTGGTAGTGCTCAGAAGCACTACCCCATGGGCAGCCCCTAGACCCAAGGAGGAGGGGGGTGGTGTGAGGATAGGCACACTCACCCCCAGCATGCCCAAGACATGGATGCGGGTATTCGAACTTCCGGTGAACAGGTGTCACTAGAAAATTTCCGATTTTCCCCGTGTCGTGTCTTGGGCCGCCCACGCCCGATCCTATCCAAGCCCAATGATCCGCGCCACGTATGGGCGAGGAGGTCTTATTTCCCGATAATACGTGCCACGTAAGGGCGGGGAGGGAAGGCATCGTGCCCACACAAGGCATAGTGCCTACACAAGGCACAGTGAGGCAAGGCATATTGCCCATACAAGGCACAGTGAGGCATGGCATAGTGCCCACACAAGGAAGGCAAGGCATAATGCCCACACAAGGAAGGCAAGGGAAGGCATAGTGCCCACACAAGGAAGGCAAGGCAAGGCATAGTGCCCACACAAGGAAGGCAAGGCATAGTGCCCATACACAAGGCACACGAGGCATAGTGCCCACACACAATCGAGAAAACGTCGAAACAGTCGTAGGAGGTAGCACGCTTAGAATTTGGGTCCGAAACTGTTGGAGTAGTCATTTCTCATGACCTAAAAGGTGTGACGAAAATTCGGGACAAATTCGATCCGGGTCACCGAGACATGTTTTTTTTTGCCGAAAAGCAAGGATTATACATCATCGAAATGAGGTCTCCGGACAATTTTGAAAAAATTGCCAAAATTTGTACCATAGGTTCGTATGATAATATAATGGGTCCAAGAACGATGTGGGGTCCAAATGAGTCCAAACGGCGGACTTTTGAGTCCCGTCACAGAAAAATCGAGAAAACGTCGAAGCAGTTGTAGGAGGTAGCACGCTTAGAATTTGGGTCCGATACTGTTGGAGTAGTCATTTCTCATGACCTAAAAGGTGTGAGGGAAATTCTGGACAAATTCGAGCTGGGTCACCGAGACATGTTTTTTTGGCCGAAAAACGTGGATTATACATCATCGAAATGAGGTCTCCGGATAGTTTTCGGAAAAATTGCCAAAATTTGTACCATAGGTTCGTATGATAATATAATGGGTCCAAGAACAATTTGGGGTCCAAATGAGTCCATACGGCGGACTTTTGAGTCCCGTCATAGAAAAATCGAGAAAACGTCGAAACAGTCGTAGGAAGTAGCATGTTTAGAATTTGGGTTCAAAACTGTTGGAGTAGTCATTTCTCATGACCTAGAAATTTTGACGGAAATTTTGGACAAATTCGAGCCGGGTCACCGAAACATGTTTTTTTGGTTGAAAAGCGTGGATTATACATCATCGAAATGAGATCTCCGGGCAATTTTCGGAAAGATTACCAAAATTTGTACCATGGGTTCATATGGTAATATAATGGGTCCAAGAACGATTTAGGGTCCAAATGAGTCCATACGGCGGACTTTTGAGTCCCGTCATAGAAAAAACGAGAAAAAGTCAAAACACTCATAGGAGGCAGTATGCGTAGAATTTGGGTCCGAAACTGTTGACATAGTGATTTCTCATGACCTAGAAGCTGTGACGGAAATTCTGGATAAATTCGAGTCGGGTCACCGAGATGTCATTTTTTGGCTGAAAAACGTGGATTATTCATCACTGAAATCAGGTCTCCGGACAATTTTCAGAAAACTTACCAAAATTTGTATCTTAGGTTCATATGACCATATAATGATGTCATGAAACCTTTTGGGTTGAATAGAATCAATTTGGAGGTCGCAAGCCAAATTTGCTCGTCAAAGCGACATATCGTCGAAAGGTTCGTGGGAGGCACGAAACTAGGTATTTGGGGTCGAAACCTATTGGAATAGACATCCCTCATCATAATAAAGCTATGAGAGAAATTTCAGGCAAAACGGAGACGTTCGTCGAAACTGCCGAAAAACGAGTCGTTCACATTTTTTCGGACCCCCTGGACCCGGTAAGCGAACGACCCCAAATTTTGTGGCGAGCTCCGTGGGGTCAATATGAGTGCATGGTGTCAATTTCGCAGCAAAACGAGACCCAAAAGACATGCTTCCAAAGGAAATAAAGTCCCTCTACGTACGAGATCCATTGAAATGGCCTTTTTTCGTGACCGACACTCCGAATAAAGTCCCTCTACGTACGAGATCCATTGAAATGGCCTTTTCTCGTGACCGACATTCGAGGCATTTTTACAGGGAAAACGGTACCCCTGTGATGAATTTCGAAAAAAAAAATGTCAAAATTGTTCTCCCGTGATTTTTTCGGAGTTAATATGTATTTTTTCGGATTTTTTAGCCAAACTTCAAAAATTCACGACTTTCGAGGCATTTTTACGGGAAAAATGAAACCCTCGGGATGAATTTTGGAAAAATAATGTCAAAATTGTTCTGCCGTGATTTTTTGGATTTAATACGTATTTTTCCGAATTTTTTAGCCAAACTTAAAAAATTCATGTGTTTCGAGGCATTTTTACGGGAAAACGGGACCCCGGGATGAATTTCGGAAAAATAATGTCAAAAGTGTGCTCCCGTGATTTTTTCGGATTTAATATTTATTTTTTCGGATTTTTTATCGAAACTTCAAAAATCCAAATTTTGTATGGCTTAACTCCAATTTGGGTGTCTACTAGGAGAAGAAACATTCATTTAATTTAACCTCTTTATAGGGGAGGTGGTAGTGCTCAGAAGCACTACCCCATGGGCAGCCCCTAGACCCAAGGAGGAGGGGGGTGTGTGTGAGGATAGGCACACTCACCCCCAACATGCCCAAGACATGGATGTGGGTAGTCGGACTTCCGGTTAACCGGTGTCACCGGAAAATTTTCGATTTTCCCCATGTCGTGTTTTGGGCCGCCCATGCCCGATCGTATCCAAGCCCAATGATTCGGGCCACGTATGGGCGAGGAGGGCTTATTTCCCGATGATCCGTGCCACGTATGGGCGGGGAGGGAAGGCATCGTGCCCACACAAGGCATAGTGAGGCAAGCATAGTGCCCACACAAGGCATAGTGCCTACACAAGGCACAGTGAGGCAAGACATAGTGCCCACACAAGGAAGGCAAGGCAAGCCCTTGCCCACACAAGGAAGGCAAGGCAAGGCATCGTGCCCACACAAGGAAGGCAAGGCAAGGCATAGTGCCCACACAAGGAAGGTGTAAGACCCCGAAATTCCAGGGTCGGAATTGGCAAGCCTTGGGCTAGGTTTGGCCCTTGGTTGACACGATCGATGGTCGATGTGTGTGATTAAGGCACGCGGTGTGTCTTTTGGGCATGACTATTGCCTATGTGTGTAGGAATGGCCCTATGGTGTGGCCATGTCCGAGTTATGTTGTGCCATGTGTGGGAGCGACGCTAGTGCCGTTGGGTCGCTATGCGTTCCACAAGGCTCAAGGCGATGCTATGTTTGCACTAAGCGGGACATGAAGGATTCTATGTATGGTCTAGAAGTCCTTGGCATGTTAGCTTAGAGTCTATGGAATACTTAAGGGTCGTGGGAAACGAGTTATTGACGTTTCGAGCAACTGTACGGACTGTATGGCTAAAGTCTGAATTTGGTGTCTTTTGGGAGCAGAAGCATTCATTTAATTTTACCTCTTTAGGGGAAAGGTCCCTCCCTTGGCCATGGGCGGCGCCCGTGGGCAAGGCCCCTAGGCCATGAGCCTAGGCTAGGGGCATGCTTAGCACTTGTGTGTGCAATGTTAGGCACGATGAGCATGTTGATGGGTGCTCAAGGTTGCGGTTGGCTCGGGATTGTCGGTACTTGCGAGACCCATTGGTATAAGAACGCTTGGGTGTGCGTTCCTTGGTGTAGCGTGGTGCTACGAAGCTAAGGGATATGCCTCCTGGCATGGATGGTCGGTTATTTGGAAATGCTACGAGCCTAGGATGCGTTTGGGTGCTTGCTTGCGAAGCGACACCATGAAGTGGTGCGATCGGCGCACATGCGCCTCACATGGGCGTTGGTTAGGGCAGGTGCATGAGACGTTAGGTAGCAAGGCTGTTGGGCAAGATCAAGACGTGGCTACATGGGAAGCATTGCATGGATCACTGACATGGCAGCAAGGCATTGCACGCAAGGGCATGGCAAGGATTGATGACATGGCTTACCAAAGCATTGCGATTGTTCGCAAGCATTGTGATGGTTCGCAAGCATTGCGATGGTTGGCAAGCAACGTGTTGGTTGGCTGGATAGTGAGATGGCGTCCTTCCTTCAATCAGAGTTTCCCGAAGGGTTGCGTTCAAGCATTGGTGCCTTTTCGTGAGTATGCATGCAGTAGTCATTGTGTGTGTTACACATCGTCGCCTGAAGCGACGCGTCACTTCGCCCATGCAGTAGGGGCTTGTCTCTGTCCATTTGCCTATATATAGGWGATCTTGGGGGTTGTCCAAGACACACGAATTCTCCCCCACTCTTGTATATTCTGATGCTATCAATGAGAATCGGTTGGCTTTACGTGAATTCTATCTTTCATTAGCCTTGTATTTACATAGTGCGTGAGAGTTTGGCTGACTAGCAAGCGCTAGTGCCATCACGGTCCTTAGTCTCAAATTAGGCCGTGACAATTTGGTATCAGATCCGGCATTACGGTTGTGTGTGTTCGTGCCTTGTGGCGTTCAATCGAAGAGGAAGTTTAAGGAAGTTGCCTGCCCTATAGCCCCATACCTGCGTGAGATTGCTCGTGCAAACAAAGAGTAAGCAAGGGACGAAAAGGTTGACACTCCGAAGGTTGCAAAGAAGTTGGATTAGGGTTGTTTCATTTGCAGAGGTGCGCACTTGGCACGTAAGTACCGAAAGCCTCAGAAGTTGGTTTCAATCTTGGGCGAGGACGATGCGGAATGCGTACCTTCCAAGGAGTATGATGTCTTCTGCCGACTTGGTGCGATCAGGCTGGTCGAAGCAAGTGGTGCTGTGATAAAGGGATGATTACTCATCGGTCTMCTTTCATTTAGTTTTGTTTCAATTTGTGTGTTTATTATGGWTTTCTAAAGTTTATTTTATGTTGTGTGGTTTGCAATTGGCGTCATATGCAATGGTAGATTGCATTCGTCACAAGTGTGTGTGAGTGATGTCATACACATTGGCAGAATGTGTTCGTCACAAGTGTGTGTAAGTGATGTCATACACATTGGCAGAATGTGTTCGTCACAAGTGTGTTTAAGTGATGTCATACACATTGGCAGAATGTGTTCGTCACAAGTGTGTGTAAGTGATGTCATACACATTGGCAGAATGTGTTCGTCACAAGTGTGTGTGAGTGACGTCATACATGTTGGTAGAACGTGTTCGTCACAAGGTTATGTAAATTTGTAAAAGTGAGTTACGATTTGATGATGGTTTTTATCTAAAACTTTGTGTGAATAAAATTTAATTTTCGTGTGGTGTGAAATGGTCACCTCAATTGTTAAGGAAGTGTTTCCTTGAACAAGTTGATACTATTTAACG
>SNQN01001693.1:49943-61522 GCA_008642245.1 Bassia scoparia | reverse complement strand
GCCGCTTGAAGTAGTGGTATCTGGAGCATCATCGTCATGGATGTGTATAATGGCTAGACTGTGGACATGATGAAGGATTAACATCCTCACTAGAAAGTCTGACGTAGTGAACTCTGAAGGGGGCAACTGGGCACGCCAGAAATGGTGGAAAAACTCAGTTATCATAGTACCTGCATCTGCCATAGCAGAATCTGTTTGCGAGAGAAGGAAGGAAATAGGTCAACAAAATAGAGGAAGATAGAGCTGGTGAAATCCAAGAGCTCACGGTTTTTTGAAAAAGTTAGGGGATAGTAGCATTTACTGGGATAGTTCAATAAGTCGTTCTAATCATGATCGAATGATGTGACAATTTATCGTGGTGGGAGCAGAAGTCAAATTTGACTAAATAGGTAAGATGTGGATTGTTTTCATATAGTTTTTGTAGAGACACATAGTGCGCACAAACTGCATAGCCGCAGTGGCTACGAACCAAATACGCAAAACTTTGACGCACGCTCAGATGAGTGATGTAGCCAAGCAACTGAACATAGCAAGAACTTATTCAGACGAACGACTCTACGCGCAGGACGACACAAGAGTATTGTTCCGCAGATCTGTTAACAGAGAAACGAGAATGACATGATATTGCTAAAGCAGTATCATATCAAATTGTAAAGAAGAAACACTTGAAAGATAACACTCTGTAAGGAGGAAGAAATTAGTCATTAACTTATATAATCGTGTGCGTTTTGTAGCTCTGCCTCTCCTTGATTTCCCAAGTAACTTATCCTCTGGTTATCCGTAGTCTTCTAGGAGAGTGTATTCATAATTGACAGTGATGAGTGTGGTGGTATATGGAGTTGCGAATTTTTTGATAGCACTTTGTTGCAGCGCGAACCATGAATTGGACCGGTACACCGCCATGCAAGCAGGTGGCTCAAGGAGGGAGATATGAAACTGATGCCTAGTAGTGTCGAATGCTCTCTGATAATGTCACATTAGGACTCGGGAGTTTTGTTGCCGCTTGATACAAATTAATGTTACGTAACGCGATTCTCTCAGGAGTTATCAATCACAACGCGAAGGGCCAGGTGACTTTGTGGCAGAAAGAAAGTTTTTAGATGAGCCAACCTAGTGTTCACAACTTCTAGATAGCAATCTTATTTATTCGTTTATTTTCTAGTCACACTTGTCAGCCATTATCATTATAATCGTTGGAGAGATGTAATGGTGTACCGCACACTGCGGAGAGTAGAGTTTGTTGTTTTATTTGTGACTGAGCAGAGCCCAGACTAGATCCGGTTGAGCTTTGAGCATCAAAAATTCTTTCGACAATAATCTAATTACACATTACCAGACCCACTAAACCACATTCAGCCTACAGGCCCTGGCGTATGCCTAGCGTTGCAGAGCTGTAATCCTTAGCTCTAGAAACTTCAGATACACTTATTATACCCTGAAGTTTGGTTTTCTCGAATAATGATAAAATACAGACGTCGTTTTCCCGAGATTTCTTTGTGAAGAAGTGATTAACATAGCTCACTTTTGGAGACCCGATAAAAAGCTGCCCTGAGATGAGTAATTATAAAATGTCTCTAAAGGAGACTTTTGTCGCGAGGTACGAAAATCATTGTAACCATCAAAGTTAATGGAAGCTACATACGAACAAAAGATGATTAGTGCTAATTTATGTTTGCCATTTGTAGTATGATTATAGATCGCATATTAGATACGGAGCTCACATTCAATAATACCCAGAGTCAGGAGATGAACTATGAGTATCAATAGAAATAATGATTTCATTTAACTTTTTGTATCGTATAATATGAGTACAGTTGTGAAACTTACTATTCCTTTGGCATTCCTCACTCAGTAATAGACGAGATCAAAGAGTGTTGTATAAATAAAAAATGAGACAAGAATGACGAGTAGGTTGCTAGTGCACCGTAGATACGCGCGGAGAGTGGCTAAGCTCTCTGATTGTGAAGATGTACTTGGCCTTGTTTGAACGGCTTGATCTAGCATCAGGCGAGAGAATGCTTCTTATCCGAGCTGAAGCCTCTTTTTCCACTCACGCTCGCGCACAGACGCAACTCCAGCTCATTGCTGGTCCTAACCAATACTGAGCAGGTACAGAAAATTTCCATCCAGAATCAAGAAACAGAGAGTAATGAAGAATTGGTTTGCTCCTCGCATTCATAACAACGCCTATCAAAACCGAATCTTGCTAACAATCAAGATGAAGTGATGACAGAGACACTAGAATTCATGGACATGTATTTTCTTGCGCTAGCCTCACCATCCGATGATTACCATGCTTCTAAGTCGTGGCTCAGAATAGTCGTCACTCAAACTTCCACAGGAGAACACACCGTTACTTAGGTTGACGCTTCAAAACTCCACCGCATTCTTGGCGTCGAGATTTTACCAAAGAGAAGTCAAAGGGTACCACAAAGGAGATCAATAATTCGCCGTTTAAGGCCAGGAATATGGCCGAACTTTGGTTAGAGTCCGACAACACCATCATGGTCTTGTTATTTGATTGTACCAACACCAATAGCCTTGCAAGGAATATCATTTCCCAAAAGATTGTACAAAAATCACAGATTCATATGTGGTAAACCAGTCCCTATGATGAGGACAAACTGATAGGTACAACAAGAATCAAGAATCCATTCATGAAACTCCTCTTTTCAGAGACCGCAGTAACACTGAGTCATTTCGGAATCTAGTGTCAACAATACTGGCTTCAGCAGAATTTTGAGGTTTCTTGTATTTTTTTCTTCTTCTTTCTTATTTTTCAATCTGAACATTCAAAACATCATGCCCTGGTTTCTTACAATAGCGACAGGTGACATTAGGTTTAGTCCCTAGATTTAGATCGAAATTTTTTTTTGTGGGTGTTGCCTTTTTTCATGAGATCTCCCTCTTACATTTAATCCTTCAGCTTTATCTCCATTATTCACTTCAAGGTCAAATTTTTCTTGAGAGTAATGTGATTTTACACTCTCAAAAGAAATGGAATCACCAGAACCATATAACATAGTTTCCTTGAAGTGTTTGTAAGAGGGAGGTAAGGAGACGATTAATAAACAGCCTTATCCTCATATCATCAATTTTAACGTCCAAATTTTCAAGATCAATAATAATAGAATTGAACTTCATTAAATGAGATTGGATGGGACGTACCTTCGGCCATACGAATTGTATATAGCCTCTCCTTGAGACGAGTTTATTTGCGAGGCTTTCGTCATATAAAGAGTCTCGAGCTTTGCCATAGGCAGTTGTAGTCTTTTCGTGGACCACTCCGCGCACACCTCTTAGTTGGCACATTAGCTGGTTCGCCGACATGCTTTTCTCATCCAATCTCTGCCATCGCCTGTCGGTCATAGTTGAAGGCTTCTCTACAAGAGCCTTTTTTAAACCATTCCTGAACAAGAACGGCGTTACATTTGGATCTTCCAAATGCAAAGCTAAATTTCTTGCCTCGATCTTTTTCAATATCGAACTTTGTGAGCCTCGACATTATAAACCTTAGCTTCTGATACCCTTGTTAGGGATAGAGCGCTAGCGGAACACGTGATTAGTCGAGTGATTGACAAAGTATAAGGGCAAGAAAGCTATAAAGAGAATGAGACACAAACGAGCACTTGAAAATATTCCACCTTACCTTCAACATTATATCTTGTGAGTATCTGTCAAGACGCGCTATATTTCATTAGGTGGTGAGAATATTATCATTATATAACTCTCTCACTCAAGGAGTTGAATGAAAGACAACCTACTGTGAATAATTCAAGGAATAAGTTTGTATTACAGAAAGGCTTGTATTTCGTGGATTTGTATCAGTATTGTGGGATGTAATGTATGTGTAATGGTGTTGGCTTAATTGATGTACACAAGCAACTATTACTCACATATTTATACTTAGTCGCCTATAGTAAGTAAATTTCTGCTTTAGCCTAGGATTATGTCGCTGGATTCTCTAAAGAGTTCTACAGTTGTAGAAAATATCCTAGGTGCACTAATAGCCAAATTGTTAGATTGACTGATTATTCACCGATGTAATTCCTAGCAAGAAATTCATGATTTTTTTCGCTTTGATATCTTTGGATAAGACTGTCTTCTCCATGATAGTTCTAGACATTGGGCCACAAGATCTTTGGGTATCTCACCCTCCCAAACACAAATTCTACTTGATTGGAAAAAGATTGGAATTTCTTTTACAAACGAATATAGCTTTTTGTTCCTCAGGGATGGTAATGGTACGAGGTTGGAGCTGTTGTAGGGAGGTGTAGCAGTCTTTTATCTAGATTGTGCTAGACGCTATAGCATAGCATGTACTCTGTAAATGGAAGAAACTTTTGGCTCCATTTGTCATTGCAAATACGTTGTTAGGAAATCTCCTACATTAGAAACACACAGGGCATTTAATCATAGTCTGTTAAGAGGATTTTTTTCACATTGTTTTGTATTGATAGAGGAACAACTCAATTAGCTCTATAAACCATTTCCTCTAGATCTCTTTCTGTCCATATATCCTCTTTTTTTTTAGCAACTGTGGTTAATGTTGAGTTTCTTGAGTAGTGCCTTTCAAGCTTTACGATGACTTTCTGTCAAATTTTGATAATCCTTTAATTTGATAGCAACTTAATATCGCAAATCTTGGATAATCATTTGAAGTAAAAGAGAAAAGCAAGTGTACAGAGTGATCTAATAAGGATGTGCGTGGTATAAACTCTTCATCCTTGACAATTGTTCGTAAATGATCTAAAAAGAATAGAATTCTATATATGGAAACTTTCGTGTATGTTTTGTCTTTGGTTTGTTAAGCATGTTTTTATTTCAGAATGGTGTTATATTGCTTCTTAATATATCTCCCTCTCCTAACCTTTAAATTTATGTCACTTTTCTTCTCTGCTGTTGTGTGCTCATATAACGTTCATTTTGTCATTTCTACTTCTATCGTCCTTTTTAGGAAACCCTTATACGGAGTATTTCATTTTTTTTGTGGTGGTTCTCCACTTGTACCCACTTATCATCAAGTGGAACACTCATGTCCCAATTTTTATGATACAATTTTGTTCTTTGTTTCGTCTCCATTAATTTTTTTTGTTAACTACACTCAACCTCTTTATTTTATATACCGTATTCCAGTTCTCCATTTCAAAGTAGCGCCCCTTGAAATATTGCATGATGTCTTCAAAATCGGAAGGGCAAAGAATACTATATCTTCTTCTTCGATGGGAGGATCCTGTAGCTATCTATATTTCTTCCCCAAGTTAACGTTACCGCTTCTGCGTTTTTGTTAAGGGAATGCTTCCCTCTTCTTGGGCAGTAAATTTCTCTCCTAAAACTACAAGTAGATAAGGCCTTTCTTTGTAAAGTGCATTCATCTTTTTTTAAAAACTACTACTTAATTCATAAAAGAAGTGTACCATGAGCCTTGGAGCTCGGTTTACTTAAAACCTCCTGGTCCTATATAGATTACTACTTTCGAACCCAAAATATTGCAATGACTTTCCCCATTTTTTAAGCCTCTCGACTCTTCAAAAACTTTACATTGTTCTCTCCCTCTCTCCTCTTCTATCTCTCCATACTCCTCTATCTCCCTATTCTCTCGTCTCTCACATTCTTTTCTTCTTTCCTTACGCGTCTCGACTCACCATCTTCCCCTCCGTTCCACGAACGTTGCCGGAATCCTTAGCGATGGCCATTCTGATGTTTCTTGGACGAACGGCGTATACCTGTCGTCCACCTTCTGGTTCTTGGTACCACCTAGCACTGGACATGTGAAAGTTTTTTATACGTGTGTGTGTGTATTGACGCACTTGGTCCTCATGGGACGTGCGTTCCTGAATTATTTCCTCTAGTCCTCACAGCTGGGACGTCCCGTCCAGATATCGCTCTAGCGTCCCATGGGACGTGAGGAATATTCCAGTATGCACATCCCAGTACTGGGATGCGTGCGTCCTTGTCACTATTACTACAGGTCCCATGGGACGTTCGCAGGAATATTCAATTTTGCACGTCCCATGGGACGATCGATGCGTCCAAAGTGCAAACCTGCTAGGTATATATTTGTCGTTTTAATGATTTTGTACTCGTATATGCACTTGTGTTTACATATATATATTTGGTTTCCAATGCCAAATTATTACTCCAATATTACAAAAGATCTAGTTCGTGAAAAGGGGTGAGTTGTGCATGGTAAAGAAGAGAGGGAATGGGTAAAAGTGTGGCTTTTGTTTGGGAAAATTTACTCAAATCTATTTTTGGAGCGACGGATTAGAGTACTTACGGGTGTCGCCGTGATTAAGCCACGGATGCGTTTAGGTATGTTTCTGCTATTATAACTGTGCTTGTGGCACTTTGCAACAGTAGTTTTCTTGACAAGTGCAAAACTTTACATCGCTTTGACCTCTCTGTTAGGTATTTGTAAAGGCAGTAAAAAAGAAAAGAATTGTGATAGTTTATTTTGCGCATTAGGTTTCTCTCTGTTCCCCCTATGACGTTTCTCTAAGCTACAAATCTCTTTATGCACTAATTTTCTGAGAGATACGTAACTAACGCTACGTTTCTTTTGTTAGTACCATGCTTAGGTCCCACCTTATTTGACCACCCCCTTTCGTCTATAAAGCACTCTAAATGACCTCTGAACACTGACACAGAAACAGAGAAAGCCAGTTACAACAAATAAAACATGATTACAGTCACCTTTAGTCATCATGTGAGTATCTCTAGTGCTTCTTATCTAATGTTTCTGTTGCTTTGAAATGAATTATGGCTGTAATACATTATTTATTCAGGATTTGTGCATTTGGCATTTTTCCCAGTGAAGAGATGTTACGAAAGCACTACAGTTCTTTCACCATATATTCTTTTGGTTAGAAAAACATCCTATGTCTAATGATTAATTTGTCTCACATTTGTGTTGACATGTAATAATTGAACCTAATCGCATCCATTCTAACACCCTTCCCGATTCTTCCTTTTTTTTTTTTCGTTTTTTTATTTTTTGTAAACCACTCACTCTTCTCATTCACTTTGTCAGATAGTCCCCTCAAGATCTCTTTGTGTGCAATTTCATACCGTTTTATTATAACTTTCATCTCATCTATATTCTCACTTCACCGAAGGGTCATTCTCCAACCCTCAATTTTCAAATCATTACATCTTTTAAAGCTATAGTTTTGTTTCATAATTGTTTTCCTAAATCTAGATTATCGATATCTCAAAGAGGATATAAGTTCTTAGACATTGTAACATCTCCCAAATCAATTCTCACACTTTTACCTGTGAACATATTAAATGAATAATAATTCGGATAGTAACCATTGACCTGAGTACTCGTTCTGTGACATCCGTGTTTGAGTGATTGACTGACTCCTCCTCAGTGCTAACATATAATATTTGCGCGCCATGCGTGAATCATAAGATAGTGACAATATAGATTCAATACCAAAAGTGATTACAAAAATCCCAAACATATAACAACTCGTTAAACCAGTTGGAACCCTATATACGACCCTTACTTTGCAACCCAGGTAAGCGATCCTTTTTAAAAATAATAACAAAAATTCAGAATGACTCAAATCGGTCTCTGTAAAGTTATCGATAAAGTGCATAAATTATTAATGCAGTATGTTCGGGACTCTCTGGCGCTCACATCAAACCATCCGTCTCAAGAGTCTAGATCACTTATTACAAAATCTGTGAAAAAACGTCCTGCCTCCCGTCTACATTTTCCCAAAGAATATAAGAGTCATCACAAGGTCCAATTAGACCAAAAGAAAGAAAAGTGGTGGACGCGCAACAAACAAGAATACAAAAAGCACCAATCAGCAAAGTTGGGTGTAACGTTAAAAGTGTATCGAGAGTCAAAAAACAAACTGGACTAACATCTTTCCCCTAAAATAGTTTGGACATACCGAGTTAACAAACACCTGCTTAGAAACAAAAGACTTGTCAGCTTCAAACAGTGCTGAGTACATATGGAGGAGCGTGATAAAGGTGTCATAAGTTTGTTATTGTAGGGCATGATCCACCGAAGTGCTGAGATCAATTATAAGTTTATTACTTATGTTTTGTTTACTGGAGACAGTGACTGTTATACTCATATAGTTTTCCATCTGGTAGTTAGGTATTAAATAGTAGGCCATAAGTTTCATGGTATATTATAAGAACTAAATAAACAAAATATTTTACTGTTTTTGTAGAGTTATTTAATATTCCAATAGATATCGCGGGTGTTATTAGGATGATGTAGGAGATCTAGGGTACTATTCACAGATGAATATGATGTTAATGGAATTAATTTCATTGAGGCATTTTGTCGAATTGAAACACAAGAGTTTGATATGAGAGAATTCGTATGTGTTTGTTATTTAACTTAGTTAGCTCAGTTAGAGATTTTTGTTTGCACACTTATATGTTGAGAGATAGCCTGTACCTGTGAGACGTACCCCTGTAGGAGGCTAAGGTGTTGGGAGCAGGACACGCTGTGCTTTTGTAGGCGAAGTAGATCGGCTGATGTGCAAGGAAAAGAAATTCGGAAGTAAAAGATGGGGGATAACTGTATTTACTTGGTAACATCGAATGTGACCCTGTAATGCATGATTATGAGAGTATATCAGTTTATTTGGGAAGTTTTATCTGTGTATCGTGAGCAAATTCGCTACAGTAGCTTTACTTTGAATAATAGTTAACGAAGTTGGGTTCTCTTGAACTGGTAGATATTCGTTGATAATTAAGTGGATAAATTTACTGGGGTTTGACCCTTGGTAAAACGGGTCGAGATTGACGGGAACGTTTCTTATTGGGATAGCTGGTGCTATCTGACTGTCTCCCTAGACGAGGCTTAGGCGTAACTAATTTGACTGCGGGAGTCTGAAGCAGACGTCCTCAGGGCCATAGTTGAATAAGGTCAGTTATCTTGGGGGCTAGGTCTTGTTGTTTTGGTCAGTACTCTTGGATCCATCGAGTATTCAATTTTCGACCTGACTTCATGATGTTAATTCCTAATGATTTTTTATCAAAGAAACATGGTATTAAGACGTACTTCGAATAACTGTATAAGCTTGAAAAGTAAGTACGTTTACATCTAGGTTGATTATCCTTTTTCAGTGACCAAAATATAAAAAAACTCTACATCGTTGAGATCAAATAAWTTTTTTTAGACATTGTTTGTTCACAAATTCACATCTTAACATCTATAGTTCATACAATAGATGATTAGATACTTAGATAATAACGAATTCTAATTCCTTAAAGAACCTAAGTATAATGCAATAAACATAGCCCGAGCATCGTCGGGCCAAATAACTAGTCATATTTTATTTTGGAGGGAAAATTCTTCGTGAAAATTTGACATGTGGCAAAAGCTAACATTATCATGGCCTGCTTTAGTTATTAGTTATAGATTATAGATAGATTGGGGCTACATATAAAAAAAACGAAGGGAGTAATATTTAATAAAATCAATCATTTATTATACTCCGCCCGTTTTTTTATTAGATGTTTCATACTTCCCCCATTTCGATTTGTTTTTTTTTTTACATTTTTAGAATTGCACGTCAATTAAGAGAAATTAGTATTTGGATAAATAATGTTATTGGAAGTTGTATTATTCTTTTAATTTGTTTGAGTTGTGTGCAACAAAATTAAAGTAAATCTTTTTATACTTCCTCCGTTTTTTATGAGATGTCCCAATTTCTAATTTAGGAAGTTTGGAATTAGTTGTCCCACTTTGATTTCCCCCCCTATTTTAAGACATGAGGATCACAATAAATTATCATATAATCTCCACTTACTTTATACTTTTTTGGGGTTCACAACCTCTTTCTCTCTACCTCTCTTATCTATGGGTCCCACATACTTTATTAAATTACCCATCTACTCACCTAATCACTTATACCGAAATTTTGCCTCAAAAACTACAAAACCCAAAGTGGGACATCTAAAAAAAACGGAGGTAGTATTTAAAAATGAAAGGATGGGATAAGTTTGGGTGGAAAATCAAGTATGATGAGTAAATAAGTAAGGGCTAAGGGGTAATATTAATTAATTTAGTGGTAAAAGTAACATTAATGAGTAAAAAAGTAAAGTATGAAATTAAAAAGTAAATGTAAAGAATAAAAGGGAACATCAAAAAGGAAACGTAAAAAAAAACCTAGAACAGAGGGAGTACCAATTTGTCACGATGTGTAAGAGTTGATTGAGTGAGATAAAATAGATGAGTAAGTTATGTAAAAAAGTTGAGTAAGTTAGGTAAAAGAGTAAATGTGAGTATGAAAACTTTTGGGAAAAAATATTTTTGGGTGAATAGATTGGGTAAAGTAATGAAAGTTGACTTTAGAAAGAAATAATTCATTAATATTAGAGTAAATATATAAAATGGGTAAAAAGTAAAAAGTTGTTTTTAGATTGATTTAGAGTAACTAATTGAAAACATCCCAAAATGAAAAGTGAAACAACTACAAAAACGGAAGTACTATTGATTTGCGCTTGATTAAAATTCACAAATTATTTCAATTTTGAGAAATATAATAATGTCGGATATATTTATCCCCATAGGTTATGTATATTATTTTCCATAATAATATTACCCTTTTTATTTGAAGTAAACATACAAAATTTTGCAGCAAAAAAAGGGTAAACAATTTTCTTCATGTTGCATTCCAAGCATTTATTTCATTTTGTCAACAATGTGAAGATTATTATATGCTACTCAGCTTGTATAGGCCAGGTGCCTTCACTCCGTTACCTCCATACATAGTGTTTAATGGTTAGAGCATTTATGTAATAGTTCAATTCTCTAAATGGTTGGACTAATGCCACATCATAATTATATAAACCTTACTTATAACAAATTTTTAATTAACCATAGTTCACGCAATCTTTGAAGTACCTCCCTTGGAAGTGACGTTATGTGGTTCCCTATCGTGTGGACTTCCTCATATCATCACCACCCATGAATCGTACATGATTTTCCTAGCCTCGTTGAACCATTTGTGAGAAATTCTTACCATCCTAAAGGAGACATGTCTAGTGTGTGGCTGCATCCGGGGAGTCCCCGAGTCCATTCATCACAGTTTCAATCAATAGGTATTGCCTTGAATATTACCATGAAATAGAACTTGTGAAAGGAAAATAACACAGAAAAGCAAGAGGAAGATCAAACTGAAACCTAATGGGTAAGCACAGTAACGGAGAAAAAACCAGAGAAGAAGTCCATTTTTCATTTTTTTTAATTATATCACTTATAATCATCATTATTTTATCACTCCAATCAATTATCGCAAATTCGCAACTAAACTCATGTGATCATTGTAGACATCCACAATAAAAGACTTTGTCATAATTTGTTTTGATTGTGAGATTGATTTTTAAACAATTTATTGTGGTGTCTGGGTGTTAGTTAGCGGAGTTGAAAGTTGGGAGGTGTATGAAAAAATAAGTATTTAATTTTAAGGTAAGTTTTAATTGTATGGTTGTAAATAAAAGTAAAATAACAATGCATTAAAAAAAAAAAAACAAAAAACAAAATATTTATATAAATATTGATCTCACGACTCACGTATAAAACCCCTAAAAAATTT
>SNQN01001693.1:10738-22500 GCA_008642245.1 Bassia scoparia | reverse complement strand
TAAATATACTATATGAGCAAAAATCACCAACCAATTATTACAGCTACATTAAACTTCAATAATTATGTAACTGAAACCTGAGTTTAAGGAAACAGCTTCTTCAATCTTCAATTCTTGTTAAAAAAAAAGTACTGTGAAGAACTTCTTTATCCCAGACTCTAATTTTTGTCCCATTAGTTGAAAAGATAAATTCAGTTTTTAACATTTGGTGAATTTGTCCTACTCCTCTTTCACACCACCTATAACATTATTACTACATGGACAAATATGGAGTAACAAGTTTGTGAATTGTGACGTACTAGAGAGCACAGCCAAGTGAGTGGAGCATAACAATGTGGGCATTTTGGTAATTTCCCATGTCATTTGTTAGGATAAAAAAAAAAATCAAATTCCCTTTTAAGCTGCGGCTCCTACAATAATGATTATGGCCATTCTTTATTCTGTACCTTTCAATCTCAAATTAAACTAGCCCTTTCTTTCTTCCTACTCTCTCTCTCTCTCTTCATTTCTAGCTCCAAGGAATTGCTCCAAACCCTAAAGCGATTTTATTTATGTGTATGTGTGTGCGTTGCGTGCAATGTCAAGACGACAAGAAATTTTATTAGTYCCACGATTGCATGGGACTAGAARTGATTTCTCTTCTGATGAAGAGGAAGAATTRGAATTAGATTCGGATTCAGAATCAAACGATATAGAAGTTCGAGAGCAAAATCAAGGAGTTGTTGAAGCGAAAACTTCAAATTGTTACTATTGGGGAGTCTCTCCCGGTTTGTGTGGTGATCAAAAAGGGCAAGGACGAGGAAAAGGTTGTAAAATATTATTCACCCTTGGGGGAATTATCGACCCAAGGGCAAGTTTGGTGCAAGAGTGGAATAAAATTTTCCTTCTAGTTTGTGTTAYGGGCCTTTTCTTAGATCCTCTATTCTTCTATGCTCTATCAATCAGTGAGGCTTACCTTAGCCTCTTTGTGGACGGGTGGTTTGCCACCCTAGTCACGGTGCTACGGTGCATGACCGATGTGTTGCACGTGTGGAACATGTGGCTTCAATTCAAGATGGACAAGTACCCACCTTATAAAGTTATCTCAAGGGAAGAAAATGAAGGAAATAGTAAGGATGYTGGTGATGAGAAGAGTAATGCTCATAAGGTGGCCCTTGGATACCTTAAGGCAAGAAGTGGTTTCTTCTTTGATCTTTTTGTCATCCTCCCTTTACCTCAGGTAAGGCATAAAATCTTGTTTTATCTTATCAATTAACCGCACATTATTGTCCAAATAATAGTTATATAAATATGAGCATTGCATTAAGAATTTCTTTAATTTAGTCTTAGCTTATTTATATAAATATTATAAAGTGTTCATAAGTTAGTATATTCTTTTAATGATCATGAATATGATAAAGCATGCATACATTTCTGAAACTTATGTAAGAAATCTCTTTTCCTTATATTGAAAGAGTGATCAAAGAAGTGGGAAAGGATTTTTTTGATGATTTTGTTGCAAAAAGAATTTAATTGTAACGTCTTACTTGTTTTGATTCCTTTCTTATTAGCGTGGAAATGATATCCTATTTCTGTGTAGGTTAAATATATATTTCAGGTTACTATATTAATTGAATTCTATGTTAAATGAAATAAACTTCAAGTATGACTGACGAAAATAACATTTATATATTATTAATCGATTGCAATTTAGTATCTTAAACCGTATTTTAACATTTTCCCAATAAAATTAAACATAATGTCCAAATGTTAATACTTAATATCAGATAATAAGTATCATGAAATAAGCTTAATGAGATATGATGTTAGGAAAAGTTTTTAATAGCAAGCTGAAAGGAGATTGGTGCTTTTAAATTTGGACCATAGCATTTGTAGTGTACAATCATTGCAGCTCAAGGATTTAGGTAAACAAAAAAAACAATTTAATAACTTATAAACAAAAAATAACCACATTAAAGTTGAATATGCATAATTTTTAATATACAACGGTTCAAAAATGAAGTTGATAAATATTTGATTTAAAAGAACAGAAATAAAACATAAGACGCATGAAATGATAATAATGGATTATAGTTTGACATTATAATAGAGATGAAGGGTTTTAGGGAGATGAAATTGTTGCTTGCACTTATTAGGGAAGACACTTGCATGCCATGTCACATGCAGATTTTTTGTATGAAACACGTAGTTACCATTGTCTTTACCTTCTTCAACCAATGTTCGACTTAAACCTTTAATTTTTGAATAAATGAATTTCATTGGGGAATTTTTAAAAGAAATTTGTACGTAGTAATGTTTAGGAGGAAATAAAAATATATATTATGATATAGTTTTGTCATTAAGTAAGTTGCTAATTGTGTAGTTATGTGAATCATGCAATCTATTTTGTAATGTAGTCGTATTCATTTTATAATATTCGTACACAACTATTGTTCGTTCGTAAAATTGTTCATTTGATTCTACATAATGTAAGAAAAAAGGCTTTTAGCTACAACTTTCTACCATTTTTGTAAAAATGAACACTGAGTTAAGATTTATACTATAGGAAAGATGAATAATTTCGCAAAAAGGAAAATATAGTATAAATGAAAAGCATGGTTTACATATAACGATAAATAGCATCTAATAATTTCATAAAATAAATAATTATTAAGCTAAGGACCTCTCGAAGCCAAACGGCCGGATTCCTCTATTTGCGCATTATTTATTTCATTTTGAAAGTTGGACTAGTTTTCCAATTTAAAATAACTTCATTCTACAATATGACCATTAGCATAAAATAATTGATATAAATTGGATTGAACTAATAAATTAATTCCTCAAACATGTTGTCATTTGAGTTGCCATACTCAATTGAATYATTAACGAAATAATATTTAGTTGCCTTAGAACAAAGCTTATTCATATGATGATGTGGCTTAATGCGATGACATGTTATTTGTTATCTACATGTGAATGGTTAATCATTATCTCATCAAATAGGAAAAGATGAGGAAAATAGGCCTCTTTATGAGTTTACAATTAAATAATCTCAATGCCAAATAATTAATTATTACTTTTTTTTTTTTACAAGAATCGACTTTCAAATCCTAAGATGTAATAGTAATCAATTGGACTAATTGAATAAATTGAAGCTAGTGATCACATGTTCAATTCTTTGGGAACTCTACATCATGATCCTAATCCGTTGTTTTTTTTTTTTTTTTTGGAGTGGACTGAAATAATTAATGAAATCTGAAAAATAATGCAGATTGTATTATGGGTTGTGATTCCATATTTGATAAGAAGAGGAGCAACAACAGAAGTGATGACAGTATTGTTGATAATGTTTATATTCCAATACCTCCCAAAGATCTACCACTCAGTTTGCCTCCTTCGTCGAATGCAAAAATTCTCAGGCTATGTTTTTGGCACTCGTACTATTTGGTGGGGTTTTGCCCTCAACATGATCGTCTACTTTGTTGCTTCTCATGTAAGTTCTTACTCCCCTATTTATCTACGAAGTATTAATTATCTCCATTTAGTTGTATAAACGATTATTATTATTATTCGTTTAAAGAAGTGTTAATGGAGCAACTCAATCAACGAACTATGACATTATTTATAACTCTTTGAAAGAAAATAAAGCCAATATTCAATTCATATTTTCACACATGAAACATGAATTATGTTTTGATGAGTCTTTTTAAATGTAATGATTTGGATCTAGGGTTTTACTCTAGCTTGGATTCAGTAGTACTTAAGTATTTCGCGCACTAGTTTTGTGTGGATATGATATAAAACTCTTATTAGTATTTCGTGCACTAATTTTGTGTGGATATGATAATATTTCACAATTATCATCGACTTTTAAACTACCTAAGTTTAGTTTGAATTAATTAAATTTGTTTCAAGTAAATTGAACTTTTCACGAAACACAAATATCTTTTAACGCATTTAAACGTAAATGTATGAGTAGCAAAATGAACGTAACTAAATACTTAGCTTGCAAATTTTAGCATCATGTCAAATTGAAAATAAAAYATGGAGTAATTTGTTTCTTATCTATAACAAGTTACTTAATTTTGACATTACATCGAGCGATACCCAAACTCTATCTCAACTCTATCCTTCACTAACTTTTGTTAATTTTAATTTCAAGTACGTTTCAGTGTAACACATAAAATATAAGTATGTAAGCTAAGGATAGGATTTTGGGATGTAACACAAATATTTCAGGCAGCAGGAGCATGTTGGTACTTATTAGGGATTCAAAGGGCAACCAAGTGTTTGAAAGAGCAATGCAGTCTAATGCACGGTTGTAGCTCGAGGTTACTAGCCTCCCAACAACCTATCTATTAYGGTGGTGCTTGTTCGATCCAAGATCATGACCGCCTTTTATGGGCGGCGAATAGAAAAGCCAGGCAAAATTGTTTGGAGAGCTATGACAACTATGAATATGGAGCTTACAAGTGGGTTATTTATCTTGTTAGTAATAACAATCGCGTCGAAAAGATACTAATGCCCATTTTTTGGGGACTTATGACTATGAGGTAACTATTATCTCTCTTATTACTCTACTATTAAAGCTTATATGAATTTACTTGAACTTATATGAACTACACTTAACTTATTTGTTTATAAACATCGAATTGAAAATAAGTTAGAGGGAACGGAATCCAATGTAATAAAATTTTTAAAGCAAACCCATATACAAATAATTATATAAGCTGCTCACCTATTTATCTAGCTTATATAAATAAATTAATCCATAATTCTAATCCCACTTCCGATGAAAATGACTATTTATTTATGAGTAAATATATCAATAGTTTTTAAATACCCCAATTTTGACTAGTCAAACCATCAGAAGTTAGACTTCATTTGTTCATATTTTACACAATTTGAAAATATACGACATTTAAATGTTGATCACCATCATCCTATTTCGGGTTAAATATCTACCTTACTCCAACCTTTGTTTTTTGCGCTAAAATCTAATTTAGTCTCCTATGGACTACATCCACATCCCTATATAGAAATTAAATGGTACCTTAAAAATATTGAAATTGAAATTGGAGAACTCCAAAATGTTGCTTCGGAGTCAACCGAGTTGATGCATAGTGACTATTAAAGTTATCAACTAATCAAGTAACGGCTACGTATGATGTGGGACCATGCATGCACATACATTATTGTCACATTGTCTGCTAGCCATATATATGTATATGCTTTCTTGATTATAATGAGTGATTAAGATTTAAGTAACACTACTATTGAGTACTATACTAATACTGTTGATGTGCTTTGTTATTTTTCCCTCTGAATAATAAATCGCATTAGCATTGGAATCACATGTTGATTTGTTTGTTGATTCAGTACATTGGGAACTAGAAAGCACAGCAAGAATGGCTGAGATCCCTCTTTGTCATCATTGTCTAACCACTGGCCTGCTTCTAGTCACCATGTTGATTGTAATTACAGGTAAAATTTCGTTTGTCTCTTGATCACATCTCTAGTTTATGTCCTTTTCACATCTGATTAATTTGTGTTTGGAAATGATTTCCGCATGTCTTAATCATTTCCGTACATCAATGAACAATAAAAAGTGATCACTGTTCATATTAGAGAGAGAGAGGACTGCGGAATATGAGATTGATCGATAATCGATCACACCAACAAATTGTGTTGCATTGTTGTAAAAAAATTGGCTTACATGACCTCCGATAAATATATCAAGATTTTGAAGCTTTCTCTTTTTTTTTTTAAAAAAAACAAGCTAAATGTATTTTAAAATAAAAATACTGATATGTCATTTTAGACAATATAGAGATATATTTATATTTCAAAATGTACGTAATCTTTTTTTCTGTCAACGTCAAAGTAAATACTAATCATGTTTTATCTAAAAATAAGAATTGAACTTTGTGTGGTTTTCATTTAAGGTCTTGCAATTAGACTCTTTGTACACCTTATGAAAACTATGTTAGTTGTGTGTCTAAACATGAAAGAACAGAATCAAATCATATGTATTCATTGCATCAAAATCATTTGAGCACAAAAGACATATGAATGTGTGTGATCGGGATATATATTTCAATACATGCATGTATAATATTGTACTATGGTTGACAACCAATATCACAACTCAATCACTAATTGATCAAAATGTTACACTCTACTCTCTTTATATATTTAGTGGAGTAAAACACATTGTACGTTACTTGTCTTACATGATAAAGCTTAGTATTTGTATGCTAATTACTAGCATTTGGAAATGATTTCTAGCCTATTGTTGGCATTAATTTTGAGACATTCTTTTGGCTAACTGATTGAACTAACAAGGTTTAGCTAAACAAAATAGGTGTTCTTACATGCAACTACATCAAGAACAAGCAAGTCAACTGAGAATGAGAAAACATAGAGTGGTGGATGAAAAGAAGAAAGTTGCCTTATCAATTGAAGCAAAGGGTACGACACTACGAATGGCACGATGGGCAGCGATGAGAGGAGTAGAATGATGCGAAATGATTCGAAACCTTCCTGAAGGCCTTAGGAGGATATCAAGTACTATCTGTCCTTGATTTAGTTACAGGTATAATCAAACACGTCTAGCTACTAATCATAATAATCATTAATATTTGTCGGTACGTAGCTAAAAAAGTGCAACGAAAGGTTGTTATTTGCGAGGTATAAATAATTTGTTCGTTACATTTATTGGGTTACCAAGGAAAAAAAGAAAACAAACTATACCATGGTCTTMTTATTACATGGTTTCGGATGAACGCCACCCTTGGTGACCATTAGTTTCGGCAAGAAAAATTGTTTTTKGGAATTTTTTCGATTTATTTCTTTGATTTTCATTTGTTTCAAGTCCTCATGTGATTTACTAATTTGTTAATTTGGTGGAATATATAGGTTCCATTATTCCAGCATATGGATGAGCTAGTTTTAGAGAACATATGTGATCGCGTCAAGTCCCTCATATTCACCAAGGGAGAAACGGTAAGAGCGAGTTAGCTTTCCTTTGTRTTTAAGATTGTAGTTTAATGTACATCTARAATAGRTGGGTAGCTGCTCACATATTCGAAAAAAATAGTAATTCAATAATGGTTTCAAAATTTTTATCAAAAAAAATAAAATAATTGTTTCAAATTAATTTCAAATTGAACATGCATGCATGAAACAAGCAATATAATTGAGAGTCCATTACTCATTCATGAAAAAATGATATATAGACTTAGAAGCTAAAAATGGAAATTTTTAGCATTGACCGGTAAATCTTTATGCATAAATTGGGTTTGGAGCAGTGGATTCAACCCCACCTTTGATCTTTGTGGTCAAAGATTTGAATCCTCACACCCGATTCTCGATTGTAAATTTATCCCACACTTGTGGCTCATTCGCAATTTTTTTTTTTTATATTTTAGTGGATCCTCTTTAATGTAGTGATTAATGCCACAATGTAAGGTATGTATATTTATACTTATACATTTTTCTCGTTATTGTAACATGAATTAGATAACCAAAGAAGGTGACCCAGTTCAGAGAATGCTATTTATCGTACGAGGGCATCTTCAGAGCAGCCAATTCCTAAGAGACGGAGTAAAGAGCTGTTGTATGTTAGGCCCCGGAAACTTCAGTGGAGATGAGCTACTATCATGGTGTTTAAGAAAACCATTTATCGAAAGATTACCGCCTTCATCATCAACTCTAATCACCCTCGAAACAACGGAGGCATTCGGGCTAGAAGCCAGGGATGTCAAGTACGTAACGCAACATTTTCGGTACACATTCATGAATGACAAGGTTAAGAGGAGTGCTAGGTACTACTCCCCGGGGTGGAGGACTTGGGCCGCTGTCGCGATTCAATTGGCTTGGCGGAGGTACAAGCACCGGTTGACGCTTACTTCCCTGTCTTTTATTAGGCCTAGGAGGCCTTTGTCAAGGAGCTCTTCTCTTGGGGAAGATAGGTTGAGGCTTTATACTGCGCTTTTGACTTCTCCTAAGCCAAATCAAGATGATTTTGAGTATTAATAATGTAACAAGAAAAAGTAGACTGCAGAATAATAAGTAACAATCATAGGATAAAATTAGTATGCTGTATATGCTATTATACATGCTATTTGCATTGCCTGCATGTTGTATTTGTCAAGGGGTAGAAGTAAGAACTACAGTATGTCGTTCTACACTTCATTATGCTGTAAATAATTTTCATTGTCCATGATTTTATAATTTTATCCTTATAAGTTACAAAGACTAATATGTGGATGCAACACAAGACTTCCTCGTATTTGACACTTAATATTCTACCGTTGAAATGAGAGGTTACGTTGATGAGATTTGAACACATGACTACCATGTCAACTGGACTCCTATATCATGTTAGATGTCAATCGTAACCAAAAGTTTAAGTTTATTGTTAAGCCCAAAACAAATATTCATACTCTATTAAGATGAGAAAAGTGTTTCATTATCATGGCCAAGTTTTATAGGTGTTTAGAGTTTCTGCCCAAATTGTCAAAAGTATTTTTTATGCTATGGATTGAAGGGAAGGAGGGATGAAAGTGAAGTTTCTTTTGTTGAAAATTGGAGGAAGAATGTAATAGGGAGAGAAAAGTGGAGGGATTAAGTGCAAATATATTGACATCTCCGACGATTGAGAAGATTTGTAAAGAAAATTATTGATACTCATCCCCCTTTTCTCCCTTTGTTGCCAAACAAAATGTTAGTGTACTTTGAGCTTAATTAATGCTTGTTTCCATTTTGATAAACTGGAATAACACTCTTTTTTTCAAGTTGTTATTGTTACATTTTTGGTGCAACTCCATACAATTAAGGGTAGGAGTGACAAACGAAAAATAAAAATAAATGGAGTCAATGTGTGGAAAAAAAGAAATAACCTGTTTAATGACTATATAATATATAATATATATATATATATTATATATATATATTCATATTATATTATATATATATATTATTAAGATTATATTTAGTTATATATATATAATATATATATATATATATATATATTATAATATATATATATTATATAATTTATATATATTAAAAACTAATTCAAAATTTTCTTAAGGAAAATGTAACATTTAAAAGCAAAATGCTCGTTTTGAATTGAAGTTGCTTCAAGGTGTTCATTTAAACAAAGATGGTCATCAATGAGTTCAACCAACATTATCTATGGGGTATATTCGAAATCTTTTAACTGGATCAAAGTCCACTTCGTTACTTTCGATATACCTGCCCCAATATATACACCACACCAAGCCACTTACAGACACCGAGGTCACTACGCAACCACGTTTGACCCGAACAAACCCACGAACATTTCGAATTTTGTTTTAAAGCACGCAACCACACGCTTGGCTAGGCCCCCAATCAGGCAGTGACGCTTGGGCAGGGGTGGCAGCCTTGGTTGGGGCTAGCCAGAGCGTGGGTTGTTTAAAGTCAACCAAAAAAAATAAGGGGGTGGCGCTTGGTTGGTTCGTCGCCTAGCAAGGCGCACCCCTTAATATATATTTTTTTTGTATCGTTCTATGCAGCTCAGTAGTTCTCTGAGTGGCCGTTCTCTCAGTCATGTACAATGATGCTCATGAATGCTCAAAGATGGAACGTCTTGGGACAAATGGATAAAAAATTAATTGTTGTATAGAGTTTCTTATTTTTCTGGGTTAAAAGGTTCCATAATTAATTGTATCTTTTACATCTCTAGTGGTGAGTTTTATTGAGTATTAGATATAATTTATAACAAGCTTTAGTAATTAAATTTTGATGTCGTTTTAAAAAACAAAGTTTTTTAGTTGGTGTGGGTGGTGGTTGTTGGTGTAGGGTGGTATTGGGTGGTTGTTGGCGGTGGTAGGATGCCTTGGGTAGTGGTTGCCGATTGGTGTTGGTGTTGGAAGGGTTGTGTTTGGGTGGTTAGGGGGGAAATCAAAGGAATATTGGAGTTTGCTCGAAACGTGGACTTTAATTCTAATAAAGTAGGACTTTGTTAGCAATCCAGATCTATATACTTAGCTATAACTAAAGTAACACACTCTTTTAACGAGTATTTTTCCTTCTAAATTCCTACACTAGAGATTTGGTGCAAAGTTTAAGGAGACACTTGTGAATTCTTGAAGAGACAAGTTGTTAATTAGGGTGTCCAGCTCATTGGTCAATATATTTCTGTTTTGGACATATATCTTTTGAGACCTTTTATTTTGGACATTTTCTATATAAGTCCATTATTTTATATGGTCTTGTGGCTTGTCAAACAAGCTTGGAGAGTGTTTTAATTTTGTTGATCAATTAAAGAAGCAACAATTTAGAAACTTTCAATGCACAAAATGAGAAAGATCAAGTTTGCAACTTTCGAATTTCTCGACAACAAACTTATTCAAGTCATATTGGAGGTGTACTCCGAGGTCCAATTTGGTGAAACTTTGTGAGCTTGTTCCACACATGTTGATTTGTTTTAACTTGTTCAATATTCATTTGGAGTTTGGCTTGGTCTATCACTTAGAACACACCTGATTTTTTTGGGTGATTCTACAACTTTTTTATCTATTTCATCTCAATGTTCTTTATTGTTTATTGGGTGTATGAATCTTTGTCGATGATTTGGGGTTCTTTTCCTCAATTCATTAGTAAGAAAGTAATGAAGATTTCAGAGGTCTTGTGGTTTTTATCTTCACATCGAAAGGGTTTTCACTTATATTTATGTCGTTATTTTGCTTATTCCGATCCACTGTATATTGAATTTATTTGGTATATTGTAGGTGACATTAGGGGTGTTTTAGTTGGATAATTGGTTGTTGTTTGTGTGTGGACAATGGGTGTGTAGTGACCTTTTGATCCGATCCCTGCAATTTTATACAATTTTGTTATACTTTGTCATTTTTATCAGCTATACGGTACTTATTTAACAGGGTTGTTGAATCTACTACATGCTCTGGTTTGTTGTCAAGATCAGAGTGCATCATATTTTTCTCCTTTGCATATTTAGCATATTGATCAAAATTTTAAAAAATTTGTGTATGAAGCATATTGATCAAACGGGCCTAGGTCGTGCCCGCCACGTGGAGTGCAAGTCCACATCACAAGAGTAAGGATGTTCCACCTCAAAACCATACGATAATGAGGGGAGAGTAGCCCCTTAGCCTTATATAGTAGTCTCAACTCTTGAATTCTTTCAATGTTAGATTTATCACCACAACACTSTCCCTCGATTCCAATGAGGGATAACACATACACTCACATGTGGGTTTTTCATGAACTCAACATCTCTTACAAGAAAGTATGAAGTGACAACTTGGTGTGAAATGTTTTAGGCTCTTGCATGCAGTGTGTGGAAGCTAAGAAATGATAGGATTTTTTAGTAGAAAAAATGGACCCCAGTTTTGAAGAGTTTATCCACAAGGTTGTTAGTTTGGTCGAAAAGTGTAAAAAAGCTATTGAGTTTTGAAACCCTTTTCGTAATGAAATCGAAGGTTTGAATGTAGGTGGAGCGTAAYTGGAGTTGTCCCCCCTTTTGGGTCATTTAAATTGAAAAAAATGCTGCAAAATTAAGGGAACATAGGTTGGAGTTAGTAAGGTACTGCGAGACTATATATATTGATTTAGGATCAAATGAGAAGCACCCTTAAAATGATAAGTGTGAGAAGCGATCTTGGTTGTTGGATTTTGAACAGACGRTCATTATTTATTTCACAAAAAATGTAAATAGGCATAATTTTATACATGGATGTGCATAAATTCTGGAAAACTAATTTTACATGAAA